>JAOEHQ010046225.1:12372-22600 GCA_025447715.1 Asclepias incarnata
TACAAAACTTTTTTATACATGTCCTAACAAGATAAATACAACCCCGAAGTTATGTTTATCATTTCTCTACAAATATTCTATGTTAGTATTATGGTACATGTGTAATGTAATGGCATGTTGTTTTGAGTAGGGATGTTTGTAAAAAAAAGGTAGATTGATGGGAACCCCTTAATCACATTTACCGTAATGGTACCTGCGAAACCCCCATGTTGAGTTTTTTCATCGATGGTTAGCTATTATTCTCAGTCTTGCCTTTGACATGAATCGAACATACGTCCCTCAAAACAATAGACCCTCAATGACATCATGGTGGCCAACCCACCTAAGTGAATTGGTTGAGTTTAGCCTTTCTAAAAAAAAAAAATAATAATAAAATAAAAAAAATTGAATTGGTTGAGTCGGGATGTTTGTACGTAAGCCAATTTGTGTTTTTTTTTTTAATTCGAATTCCTTGATTTGACATTGTTAAGCCCAAATAGAAAATCAAGTTAAACTACCTAATCCAACTAAAAATCAAACAAAATACAATAATTTAGTTTCAGTTTGAATTCAATTCAAGAACTAAACCAATTCCATTTCAGGTGGTGTTAGATGTATTATAGAAAAATTTTGAAAATTTTAACAAATGAAAATCTTAGTAGAAATCATTTAACTCCATATAGTTAAAAGTTGCAACATATATAAACTTTAATATTTTTTTATTAATACAAACTATTTCAAATTAATAGGTATGAATAATTTATGTAAATTAATTTTCTTAATTAATGTATTCAACAAAAAACCGATGAAAAAATATTTTTATTTTATAAAAAGTTTAAAATAATGATAGGTTTTAACTTTTAGTTTTTTGTAAAAGTTATTGCACCCCATCACTAACAATTGAATTTTAATATTTTATATTGATTTTAATGGCAATATTTCCTAAAATTATTATCTTGAAATACTTGTACTTTATACTCAACAAGTTCAATACCCATCAAATTCCAAAATGATTATGAAAATTCATACGAGTATTGAGATAGAAATCGAAAAGTCAAACCAAACTTACAACTTTAAAAGGCAAAAAGGTAACAACTTTAACGTTATTAACTTGTATGTACAAAAATACCAAAAGTCAAACCAAAATCCAATATAGCTTTCTCTTACGAACGTAACCGGCTAATTGTATTTAGTATGGTGACCTCCAACATCCTCTGTTTCACCTTTTTAAGCAAATTTTATGAAAGCAACATGTGCAAGTGCAAACAAAATTATGTCATAATTTTACTTTTTTTTTTCTTTTTCTTCTCATGAACAAAAATTCACTCATTAAACAAATATATATCTTTCCATGACTATAGGATTGAATTTCTATTTCTAATATATTCATGTCTCAACAAAGATCCATCATATATAATATAATGTAATAGTTTTATTTTACTTGTGAAACACTTACAAATGTATAAATATAATACATGTTTTCAAATTACTAGGTAAATTAATTTATTTGAAATAATTCATGTATAAATATAAATATGTAATGTAATTTTATGTATAATACCTGTTTTCAAATTACTATGTAATGAAAGTGATTTATTTTGTTGTGTGTTTATATGTTACATGTAAATTTGAAAAAAGAGATTAAAAAATATAAAAATATATTAAAAGAAATACGATTATGCCAATTATGTGGATGACACGTGATCACTTAACGAACTTATACTAATGACCATCCATTTTTGGACCAACCATGAAGCTAAATGGCAACGACAAGGATCTTCGATGTAATTTTTTCAAACTAAAGACGATTAATGAAATTCAGACAAACCACGGGACAAACAGTGAAAATTACTCTGATAAAGAAAAAAAAGAAAACAAAATAGTTATGACTTTGTATGCCTTAAAATAGCATAACCTAACTTAAAAGGTACCAAAACTGAAAAAGATAAAATAAAAATAAAAAATCTTATAAATAGCTTTCTTTGACTGTTATATATACAACTCTTGTTGACTAAACTCAGCTCACTTTAACTTTTACTATGTTTTTGGTGAATATTCCAATGTAACAAAAAAACACACACACAAACACTTTCGCACCTAATCTATACATACATCACCCCTGTATCTATCTTTCTTTATCATCATCATCCTCATCATCAAACCCTAATCACCACCACCATCATCTTATCCAGTCATGGCGTCATCAACACCACCTACTTTAACCACCGCAAAGCCCTACCAAAACCACCGTATCCAACCCATCCAAAACCACCACCACCACCACCGCCGGCAACCACTTCAAAGAAAACCCGCCGGAGCCGCCGCCGGAGCTTCTAGTAAACCGCCGGCGGCCGTCCCCGGCACCGTTTCTTCATCTGGGTCGGCTTATTTTCCCCCTAGTTTCATACCCATTTCATCAAAATCCGAACTTGCTGCGGATTTTTCGGGCCGGAGATCGACCCGGTTTGTTTCCAAGATGCATTTTGGCCGGGTAAAGACAAACGGGTCAAGTCGTCATTCGGTTTTGGCTGAAGATGCTTTACAAGAATTGATTCGGTGTAGTGGTGATGATCGGTTAGTTGAATTGGTTTTGATTAATTTTCAAAGTAAATTATATGGTTCTGATGATTATAATTTCTTGTTAAGAGAATTAGGTAATAGAAATGAATGGTCTATGGCTATACATTGTTTCGAATTCGCGGTTTCTCGCGAAAGACGTAGAACCGAACAAGGGAAACTAGCTAGTTCTGTTATTAGTGTCCTTGGTAGGTTAGGTAAAGTTGAATTAGCGAAAAAAGTGTTTGAGACTGCTGTTAGTGAAGGGTATGGGAACACTGTTTATGCTTATTCTGCTTTGATTAGTGCTTATGCGAAAAGCGGGTTATGTGATGATGCTATTAAGGTTTTTAAAACTATGAAGTTGTCGGGGTTGAAACCGAATCTTGTTACTTATAACGCGTTGATTGATGCTTGTGGAAAGGGTGGGGCTGATTTTAAACGGGCTTCGGAGATTTTTGATGATATGTTGAGTAATGGGTTTCAACCTGATAGGATTACTTATAATTCGTTGCTTGCGGTTTGTAGTGGAGGTGGGTTGTGGGAGACGGCGATGAATTTGTTTAATGAAATGAGTTATAGAGGGATTGAGCCGGATATTTATACTTATAATACACTTTTGGATGTTGCTTCGAGTGGTGGACATATGGATTCTGCTTTTCAGATAATGGCGGAAATGCCTACTAAGAATATCATGCCTAATGAGGTCACTTATAGTACCGTAATTCGTGGGTGTGCTAAATCCGGGAGGTTGGATCAAGCATTAAGTCTGGTTAGTGAGATGAAGTATGCCAATATTCGTCTTGATCGGGTTTCTTATAATAATCTTTTAGCTATTTATGCTAGTTTGGGTCGGTTTGAAGAAGCTTTAAATGTTGTTAAAGAAATGGAAAATACGGGTTTTAGAAAAGACGTTGTGACTTACAATGCACTTCTTGATGGGTTTGGGAAGCAGGGTAGATACGATAAGGTTAAAGAGTTGTTCAAAAGGATGAAAAATGAGCGGGTTCCTGCTAACTTATTGACTTACTCGACACTAATTAGTGTTTATCTAAAAGGAGGGTTGTACCAAGAGGCTACAGAGATGTACAAGGAGTTTAAGAAAGAAGGTTTGAAGGCCGATGTTGTTTTCTACAGTGAAATCATTGATTCCTTATGTAAGAAAGGGTTCGTTGAATCTTCTGCTTTATTGCTCGACGAGATGACTAAAAAGGGTATTCAACCAAATGTTGTCACCTACAATTCCATCATCAATGCTTTTGGTCAGTCGGCAGATACTGGCTTTTCGATTGATCACAAACAAGAGATCCAGTGTCTAGAAAACGGTGATAAAAGGCTTGATAACAGAGATGAAGATAGGATTATCAAGGTTTTTGAGCAGTTGGCTTATGGGAATTTGAATATTGTAGAGAAGGGTAGCAAGGGAAGAAAGGAGATAATATGTGTCTTGGGAGTTTTCCGGAAGATGCATGAGATGGAAATTAAACCAAACGTGGTGACATTTTCAGCTATTCTAAATGCTTGCAGGTTGGCACTAATCTCTACCTTTCAGCAATTCAGTAAAAAACATTTTTTTCCTTATTTCTAAAGAACAATCGTAAATCTCTGTCACAACGTATATCTTTTGCAGCCGCTGCAGTTCATTTGAGGAAGCTTCGTTGTTGTTGGAAGAACTGCGTTTATTTGATAACCAAGTGTATGGAGTGGCACATGGGCTTCTGATGGGTCATCGAGAAAACGTATGGGTCCATGCTCTCTCTCTTTTTGATGAGGTGAAACGTATGGACCCTTCAACTGCATCCGCCTTCTATAATGCTTTGACCGACATGCTGTGGCATTTTGGACAGGTAATCAACTACTTGTTTGATTAGAATTAGTGGTAGTTGGGTAATTATTTTTTTTTGGGTAAAGGTAGTTGGGTAATTTTACATTTATTGATGCTGTAATTATTCAGAAACGAGGAGCCCAACTGGTGGTGCTTGAAGGGAAGCGCAGACAAGTATGGGAAAACACATGGTCTGATTCTTGCTTGGATTTACATCTCATGTCTTCTGGTGCTGCTCGAGCCATGGTTCATGCCTGGTTGCTAAATATATGCTCAATTGTTTACGAAGGCCATGAATTGCCAAATCTATTGAGGTAGCTTTCTCATCATATTGTGACTACTATATATGGCAAAATGGGTAGTTGGGTGGGTCGAGTAACTAGTCAAAACGCTCGGTCGACTTGCAAAAACAATTTATTTGTATCTTGCTAAATTAAAAAAAGAAGGGTAGATCGATGGGAGCCCCTTGATCCCATGTACCGCATGTACCAATGCGAAACCCTATGCTGAGTTTTTTGCATCAATGGTTAGCTACCATTCTCAGTCTTGCCTTTGGTAAGAATCGAACCTGCGTCCCTCAAGACAACAGACCCTCAATGGCGTCATGGTGGCCAACCCACCTAAGTGAGTTGGTTAAAAAAAAAGTTGCAAAAAACTATATTTTACAAAGGTAAATTTGATTTATTTAAATAAATTGATGAATTTTTAAATTCTTTATGCATTTGGATATACTTTAGATTACTTCCATACTGTTGGAGTGAGATATTTAGCTTGATGCATTTCTGGCTTACATTGTTGATGCAGCATTTTAACGGGATGGGGTAAGCACAGCAAAGTAATTGGAGATTGTGCGCTTAAAAGAGCCATTGAAGCGCTTCTGAGCAGCATGGGGTCTCCTTTTAGAATTGCCACATCTAATATTGGCAGGTTCATATCACCGGGGTCCATGGTCGCTGCCTGGATGAGAGAATCAAACACCCCAAAGTTGCTTGTTCTTCAAGACGACAGATCTTACCCTCAAGCCGCGAATTTGCAACCACTTATATTGTAGTTTTGTGTGTATTTATGCCCCGTCTTTCTGCCTTTAAGGTGGTAATTTTGTGTTATAAAGGGGAACAGATTGTAAGGGTGGTAAATGGTAATACAATCGATCATTTATCTATGTACATTGAACTCAAAACAGTAAATATGTTTCGATGTTGCGTTTCATTTTCCTTGTTTACTACTGTGCTTTACGTGTCATTCGCACATAATTATTTATGTTAATGTTTTTGAGTACAAGCAACATCAATGTATATTACTTGTGAAAGTTTAATATCATGGAGATTCAGAACCCATTGTGCTCATTTCTTGTTTGACTTGAATAAGAACTAATGAAAGACATTAAAACTTGGTTGCTCATTACTCAACCGAAACATTAAATAGCTATACACAAACCATTCTATATATAAATGTGTTTGTTCACCAGGACAGACAGCCACACAAGCATTTGGTAGCAGACTTCTTTTCACAAAACGAGCAGTGATTAATGGCAGGTGTTTATAGAATCCTACTGATGTCAACTATCATGCTGCTGGTAGTAGTTAAAGGGCGACAAGTGGCTAAAGGAAGTGTCAATGAAGTTCGTGTTGTTGGAGGATTTGGTGGTGTTTGGGGAGGTGGATTTGGAGGCGGATGGGGTGGTGGGTATGGCACAGGAAAGGGAGGTTTTGGAGGGGGTGGTGGTGGATACAGCTTCAGGTGGCTATGGAAAGCCAGTACAAATGACAAAGTAAAAGGTTAATGCAACATCTCCGGTTGTTCCTCGTTGTTGAGCAAAAATTGTATTCTTGATGGATATATTATCGTACCTATTCTATGTTCTCTCTTGTAAGCATCACCACATTATTCGGCTGCCTAAATGAATTCGCTCTTATTACGTTTCTATAACCCTATCGTTAACAACCTACTTGGCTACTTTAAAGGGAAAAAGGAAACTTTTCTTTAACAATTAACTACTCATTTCGCTACTAATGCAACTCTGTAGGACAGTTATTAGTATTTCATTACTGAATTATGTTTATTCCTGTCGAAACAAAATATTCACCTACAAATAACAAACATAGACTGGTAACAGATATAACCAAATTTGGATAAATAAAAAAAAAAATCTTACCCATTGAATGACGCATAAAAAGGTTGATAACCGGCAACACAAACAAAATCATTAACTGTATGTCTGTATGCAAATGAAAAGACATATTACAAGTTTGTGCGTGAATCTAAGGGATATACATATATGTGTATACACATACACATTAATCGCCCAACAGTTTATAAATCATCTTATATTCTGGGCTTATCAATTTATTGATATCTCGAAAATCACAAAAACCAATACGCTCATTTTTTCTAAACTTGATATATATCAATAAATCGATAAGCCCATAAAATAAGCAAATACAAATACGTACGAGCTTAATACATATGTAAACATAATATTAAGCTCGTTATTTAAATGATCGGAAAACTGTTGGGTAACGATGAGATTTAAGCATCCTTAGATTCACACACAAACACGAAATACGGCTTTCCTAAATTTCTCCGAAGAAACATGAGTTTGGCATGAATAAGAAATAATGAAAGACATTAAAACTTGGTTGTTCATTACTCAACCGAAACATTAAATAGTTGTACACAAATCATTCTATATATAAATGTGTTTATTCAGCAGGACAGACGGCCATACAAACATTCGTTAGCAGACTTGTTTTCACCAAACGACTGAATAATGGCAGGCGTTTATAGAATCCTACTGATGACAACTATCATGCTGCTGGCAGTAGTGGAAGGGCGACAAATTGCTAAAGGAAGTGTAATTGAAAATAGTGTTGTCAGAGGATTTTGTGGTGGCTGGGGAGGTGGGTATGGCACAGGAAAGGGAGGTTTTGGAGGGGGTGGTGGTGGATACAGCCAGGGGCGGAGCCATGTGGAGGGGGTAGGGTTGGCCATGACCCACCCTAAAAAAACTAACGGTAATGTATTCTAGCCTTATTTTGCTCGTATTGGTAAATTTTGGCCCACCTAAAATACTATTTTGTCACGTGTTTGTGTTTAATATTTTTTTGGGCCTACCCCGAACCAAAATCCTGGCTCCGCCGCTGGATACAGCTTCAGGTGGCTATGGAAGTTTTTAGCCAGTACGAATGACAACGTGAAAGGTTAATGCAACATCTCAGGTCGTTCCTCATTGTTGAGCTAAAATTGTATTCTTGATGGATATAAAATCTTACCTATTCTATGTACTATCTTGTAAGCATCACCACATTATCCGGCTGCCTAAATGAATTCGCCCTTATTATGTTTCTATCAAATCCACATTAGAAATTAGTAATCAAGAACTAACCATAACCTTTACGATACCTATCGTAAACAACCAGCACGTATTCTAAAGGGAAAAAGGAAACTTTGCTCTAACAATTAACTACTCATATCGCCTAAAACTATTCTCAATCTTACTATTTTAACGCTACTAATGCAACTCCATAGGACAGTTATTAGTATTTTATAACTGAATTATATTTATTCCTGTGGAAACAAAATATTCACCTACAAATAACAAACATAGACTGGTAACAGATATAACCAAATTTGGATGAATAAAATAAAAGAAAATCTTACCCATTGAAAGGCGCAAAAAAAGGTTGCCTAACACAAACAATATTATTAATTGTGTGCAAATAAAAAGTAAAAAAAGTAACTCCCAATATCGTCATTTACAGGGTACGAAAGAAGTTGAGATGTAGACAGCCTTTCATACCTTTGTATGAAAAAAGTTGAGATGTAGACAGTCTTACCTCTACACCTAAAATAGAGAGGCTTGGTTATAGCTAAGTTAGAAAAAGACCTCCGACCTTGCAAAGAGTAAGGATCGAATCCATGGGGTGACAACCATTTGATTCAAGACTTCCTATTCATTAATTGTATGCAAATGAAAAGACATATTACGAGTTTGTGCGTGAATCTAACGAATATACATATGTGTGTATACACATACACATTAAATGGCCAACAGTTTATGAATTATCTAATTTTCTGGGATCATCAATTTATTGATATCTCAAGAATCAAAAGAACCAATAAGCTCATTTTTTTTGTAAGCTTGATATATATATCAATAAATCAATAAGCCTAGAAAATAAGCTAATACAAATACGAGCTTAATATATATATATATATGTAAACAGAAATATATTAAGCTCGATATTTTAATGATCTGAAAACTGTTGGGTGACGATGAGATTTAAGTATCCTTAGATTCACACACAAACACGAAATACGGCTTTCCTAAATTTCTCCGAAGAAACATGAGTTTCATCATGTGAGAACACAACGGAAAAGAACAGAGATTAGATTGGATCTTAGGCCGTTGGCTTGTCGGTTGTTTTTATATGTGCTGGATGATGTAATATATTGGATGTAACCTATGTGTCAGGCCCAAAGTTCTGTAAATGAGATAGGCCCAAATAAACGAGTTTGTAGTTTACCAATTGTAGATAGAGTTAGTCGTGCCCGAAAAACCGGGTTCAAAAAACCGATTTTTTATCCGGTCAAACTCGGGTTTTACTAAAACCGGTTATGGTTTTGAAAAATCCGACGGTTTGAAACCGGTTTGGGTTTTGGGTTTTTGGACCGGGTAGAGACCGGGTTCAAATCGGGTCGGCTTCGGTTTTTGGCGCAAAAAAACCCGGAAAACCCCGGTAAAAAATCGGTCCACGTTGACCAAAAATCAGTTTGAAACCGATCCAGGTTTGGGTCGGGTTCGATTTGGACAAAACCCGGTTTTTGGGCACGACTAGATAGAGTTATCCACACGGATCAAAAAAATCAGGTTTCGTCCTTATTTTTATTAAATGACAGTGGCAGTCCTTTATATGTGGATAAGGTTCATGTTTGATCTTTTATTTTAACGGTCGGTTAGCTCTCATCCGTTAAACCCTCAAGTGTCGTGCACATGAGGTATTAAGGTCATTTCAATTGCTAAAGGACGAAACTTGATTATTTTTTCCTTTCTTCTTGTACGTTGTATAGCAAAACCAGAAATCTATACATATATCTATATCTATACATAATCAATATCAATTTATATATATAACTATATCAATTTATATATATATCTATATCAATTTATATATATCTATATCAATTTATATATATCTATATAGATATATCAATTTGTATAACCAAGAAACTGTCATGAATCCAAACACATAAAAAAGAAACTGTGAAGAATCCAAAAAAAAAAAAAAACATTTTTCCGGCAGTCGGCCGCCGGCCGCCGCTGCTACATTGCTGGAAACGGCCTATTGGCTTTGAAGCCGATTCCTATGAATGCTATTTACTATGTAACCGTTAAATCGAAAATCATCATCATCATACATGAATGAAAAAAAGAAAATGTTCCCGTATTCCAATGAGTTCTGGTTAACACATACACGAAAACGAAACAACCGTTCATCATCATACACCAACGAAACAACCGTTCTACACATCTAGATGCTTCAAAACGAGCTCCGGTTTGGCCTGCAACTTTCCAGTCGCTGCCAACGCTCCCCTATTCTGGCGAGTTTCACATTTTTAGTTTCCGGTCAGTGTTTGAGGTATATTCTTACATCATAGTATTTGATTCTTGTGAAGGATCAATAGCCCCATGAAAATAGATACTATATATATATACTATATATATATATATGTAGATAGATACATAATAAATATAGATAGGTTGAAATATGATTCCGATAAATAGATATAGATGAAAGATACTTATATATATATATATATATATATATATATATATATAGCGATTGGTTCAAATAAAAAAACTATAAA
>JAOEHQ010046226.1:0-11714 GCA_025447715.1 Asclepias incarnata
ACAACCACGACACTTCATCATGAAAAACAATGTCGTTTTATCCTTGCCGTGCATCGCACGGGCTTTCCACCTAGTATTTAATAATGAATAAGAGAGCAAAGAAAGTAAAAGTGTTTAATTAGGAAAATAATTAAGCACACATTGGGTTAACTCTTTGTTTTATTTTCCCCCGCGTTTAATCATTTTCCCCCGCGTTTAATCAACGCGATACCCAAAACCGACATACACCGACGGTATATATACTAATAATAACTGTAGAAGAATAATGTATTCATTCATTCTCACCGCTCCTTCTTCCCTCCAAACAAACCCACCATCCACCCCCGCCCGTCCAAATACGCTCCCATCCCAACGGTCGACATATCATCATCTATCTATCTATTCCTTTTTTTTTCTTCTGATGGCCATGGATATTGTATTGTATCTATCTATCAAGATTAGAGCTTTTTACAAGTTATTAAAAAAAATTCTTTTTAATGTCCGATAATAATTTGATGAGTTTCGATTCGTCAGTTAGGGTTCCAAGAAACGATAACATTGAATATATAATAGGAAAACTTCTTCCATCAAGATTAGAGGTTTTTTTCTTTTCTTTATACAATGTATTAACTTTTGTAATATTTCGTGTTTCGATTTTTATGAATGTATTTCTGTAATGGCAGGTTTAGGGCTCAAAGCAAGGAATTAGGGGATTTATCAACATACATTGCATTCTTTCTTCCTTCCATCAAGATTAGGGTTTTTTTTCATTAAATATGTAATAACTAATTTTCGTGTCTATTTTTGATGGGTTAGGGTTTTGTAGGATCAAGGAGACAAGGACTTGGGATTCCTTTCATAGTTTCATGTTGATTTTGATTATCAATTTTAGCTTTAAGTCAACCTATTCGTTATTTGTGATTTTCTATTTATATATGTTATTTTGTTTTGGCGTTTATCAAAATTATTTTCTTGTATTAAGTCAAAGAGTTTGTAGGGTTGTGCTGGTTGAGAAGGTTCTCCAAGGCAACCAGTTCATCTCAATTCCTTGCAATCGGATGATTGTGTCTGACCCCCTTCCTCCTACTTGCCTTAGTTACTGTACTTTGGATTCAATCGATATTACGGGTAAGTTTTCTGATCAAAAATGTCTTTTTTTTTAGGTCAGGTAGGTTATCTTATATATCTGGGAATATCGATTTGCAATCTATTTGATGGATCTCGATTAGGAAATCTGTTTGCCCATGTCTAAGTAATTCTTAATAACCGATTAATGGTAAATAAAATTCTCGTAAACTTGGGACTAGATCATTGTGCAAGAAGTTTTTGTTGTTGATTTGTGGTTTTGTGAACTCTTCGTTTAGGTTCCTTGTCTGTTTTCATGGTTGGTGTCTTCCTTTACTTTTTGTGGTTTTGACGGGGTTACATATGTAACAATTTTCATCTGCTTTTGTATTTCCCAACTATTACAACACTTAATCACTCGTCTCAACTTCTCTTGTACTTTGAGGCTTGTACTTGAGAGTATGATCGTGTGTATCTAGGTTGTTGGGTGTAGCGGGGATTGCTTTAGCCTTTGAACTCCCTACTTTATGTCGTTTTGACGCCTTAAGTAATGGGCTTACATATGTTTAAATTTTCAACTGCTTTTGTATTTTCCAACTACTATAACACCTAATCACCCATTTCAAATGCTCATGTACTTTGAGGCTTGTACTTTGGGTGTTTGATTGTGTGTATTTAGGTGGTTGTTTTAGTGGGGATTGATTTAGCTTCTGAAGTCCCTTGGTTTTGACGTTTTTAATAATGGGGTTACATCTCCTTAAAATTTTCTATTGCTGTTGTATTTCCCAACTACAATAACACATAATCGCTCGTTTTAACTTCTCTTGTACTTTGAGGCTTGTACTTGAGGGTTTGATCGTCTGTATTCAGGTGGTGGTTGTAGCGAGGATTGCTTTAGCTTTTGACTTCCCCAACTTTATGTGCTTTTGATGTTTTTAATAATGGGGTTACATATCTCTCTAAAATTTTCAATTGTTTTTGTATTATCAACTCTACTATAACACACATGTTTCAGCTTCTCTTGTACTTTGAGGCTTGTACTTGAGGGTTGATCCATGTATCTAGGTGGTTGTTGTAGCAAGGATTGCTTTAGCTTTTACTTCTCCTACGTTATGTGTTTTTTGTCATTTTCAATAATGGGGTTACATATGTTTTTACACTTTTCAATTTGCTTTTGTATTCCCGAATCAGAACACCTGAACACATGCTTTAACTTCTCTTGTACTTTGAGGCTTGTACTTGAGGGTTGATCATGTGTATGTAGGCTGTTCTTGTAGCGGGCATTGCATTTGCATTTGAATTCCCCTGCTTTATGTGACTTTTACAGTTTTATTGTTGGGGTTACATATGCTACTAAAATCTTCAACTGCTTTTGAAATCCCTTACTAGAAGTACGTATGTAGTCAGTCAAATGTCTTGCACAACATTTAGACTAAAGATTTGCAACTCGATATCATCTAGATTTGGTTTTAAAAGAAGACTAGTCAAACTTAATATAAGGCAAGTTTACTTTTGTGGTATACACATGAACATGGGATCAGGTTAAAATAGATAGACTAAAAATGGACTGTTCGATATCATCTAGATTTAATTTTAATACTACACCGAATCTTAAAAATTAAATAAAGTAAGTGCTTGTTTTGCTATATTAACATGTATATCAGATCAGTTTCAATAGATAGACTGAAAATGGAATTTCATATTATGTAAGACATCTGTAGAGTTTTTATCTTCTTAGTATGGCATGTCAATTAAGTCACAATATGGATTTTGTGCACTGTTAACTGGTTATTACTTGCAATTACCTGATCATAGAGGTCTAGCCCGGTCCAGATGGTTTTAAATTGTTTTCTTTTTCAATGCGAGGTATATGGACTATTTCAACCTGTACCATGGGAAACTATGGACGGCGTGGCAGAGGTTGAATGTGAAGCCTTGCTGTTTGCTGTTTCATATGTGGGATATAAACTGTCTAGAGTCCCTTGGATGGTCCAGATAATAAAGTTGATGGCAACAACTTTGAAACATGACTTGATGACTGGACATAAAGGTATTGTGGATCACTCAAGGACCCTTTTGTGAATGGTGACTATTAATCTTAATATTTATATTTGAAAAGAGGTTTTTAAGGAAATCAACTAAAGAGTAATGGGCTAAATGCTTTTTCCTGCTATTGTTATTGTATGTTTTGAATGTTATAAGTCATTCCGGGTTTTTGTTGAATATGTTCTTAGGTTTTTTTCTCTTTTGCATAATCTAGTATTATTTTCATTTGATAACATTATCACTGTGTAATTAATAGAAGCTTCATGTGTTGTCTCTAGGAAAGATATGTGGCTGGTGTATTGGATGGAAGGATATCTCCAGGATATTTCCTAGCCGGTTATCGTGGTCATATTAGATCCACATAGTTTAGCAGGTAAGTTGCTCTCATCGAACTTAAAAAAAGTTTATTCTTTTTTGTAGTTTCACATTGCACCATGTTATATAATATTTGAAATATTTTATGTGATTTACAAGGGTATTAATTTGGTCATTTTGCTTTGAGCTGATAATGTTTTCGGTGAATCATTTAGAATTAAGACTTTGCTAGAATCATTCAGAGTTAAGTAATGCACATCATATGATGTGTTCATTGTATAAGATTAATCTGTATTGACCCAACATTTAAAGCCGCTAATATGACATGGCCATGGAGTAGTATCTACTACATTCAAGGTCAATAAAACGTGGTTCAAATTTCACGAGGTTCTATAGGACAGTTGGAAAAACTTGAATCCACTCTTAAACAAAAATGAGCATGAAGTTTCATGGACAGACGGCGAAGGAAGAGTGCTTCTGTTGATAGTTCTTACCAACCTTGCAGGCATCCGAAATTCCTTCTAGGTATATCGGGTATGTTATAGGTTATAAGTGATTTTTTTTAAGTCTTCTAGTTGTCTTTTTTATATGGATATGTTTTCTGTTGTCATTTTGTAGGGTTTTGTTGGTTGAGAAGGCTCCATGGCCATCAGTACTTTCTTGTAATTAGATAGTTGTAGAATGGTTGGGTTAGGGTTATACGCAGCACTATCTTATTACTTTCACGAGAAGGTGTTGGTGTATATAGTAGATCGAGTGGCACTGGATCATATTTTTGCTTTTCATAGGCGGAGTAAGATTTAGCTAATTGTTGCTCTCTTTACTTGTCGTTATATTTTGATAATTCTTTATCTTTCTAGGGCTTGTTGGATGTCAAGAGATTCGTGGCTTCAAGTTCAATCAATTCCTAGCAACTGGGATAATCTTCATATGTGCTTCAAAAGGTATGGTTTGGTATTATTATCATGCAAGGAGTCTTTGATGAATTGTTGTGGTTGCTTTTTCACGTGTTATATTTATCAGATAATGAGTTCATTTTGTCTCTAGTTATGACTACAATCGAGTAGTGTGTAATTAATGATGTCAGATTGTAGGTTTGAAAATCAATATAAGCTGAAAAGCTAAGTTTTGACAATGACACTATTTGCTATTGCAGAGCGATTGGCTCTTGCAGGTTCTTCAATTCTCTCATATTCTTTCATTGGTTATAACTAATTCTCATGTCTAATTTTGATGGCTTAGGGTTTTGTAGGATTAAGGAGACAAAGAGTTGGGATTCCTTTCATTTTGATTTTGATTATCAATTTTTGCTGTAAGGTAACCTATTCATTATATGTGATTTTTTATTTATTTATGTCTTTTGGCATTTATTCAAATTTATTTTTTTGTATTAATGTCAAAGAGTTTGTAGGGTTGTGCTGGTTGAGAAGGTTCTCCATGGCAATCAATTCGTCTCAGTTCCTTGCAATTGGGTGATTGTGCCTAATCTTCTTTCTCCTACTTTGCCTTAGTTACTGTACTTTGGATTCAATCGATATTAACTGGTAAATTTTCTGCTCTAAAATGTTTCTTATTTCAGATCAGGTGGATTATCTTCTATATCTAAGAATATCGATTTGCAAGCTATTTGTTAGATCTTGATTAGGAAACTTGTTTACCCTTGTCTAAGTAATCCATGATAACCCATTAAGGGTAAATAAAATTATTGTAAACTTAGGACTAGATCATTGTGCAAGAAGTTTCTGTTGCTGATTCGTGGTTCTTCTGTTGACTTTTTCTTTGATAATAACCAACTGTCGTGGCAGAATGGTTGGGTTAGGGTTTTCCACGTTCAAGGAGTCATGATGTTAAGTTTTGAATCTATATCAGTTGGAAAGCTGTTGGTTACTGGTGGTTTATTTATCCTTTACCATTGGAAAGCTGTTCGTAAAAAGGATCCATCGGGACTGGTTCATGGTACATGGTTGTGTTTTATGGTACGTAGTTGCGTGCTCATGCCTAGAAAGAACTCAAAATGATTGAATAACTAGTTCTTGCTGGTGGATCGCCAGCACATGCCTTTTCTCCTTTGTTGCTATTCTGTTATTTCTTCGCTTTCTCAGTCTCCTTTGTCAGTAAATTTTGTATTGACAGACTTGTTAATTATAGATACCTTTGGTGTTGAATGCAGTTACCATGTAGGATTGAAGATCCAACAGAGGCAGTACCACATCGGTTTAGTTTATCTTTTAACATTTTGGTATGTGTGTACTCTGTTATTCCTTATTTGTGAATTTTATTATAATTACGCTTCTATGTTTGTTATGATATATCTTTTTGAACTTGTAGGGTTCTTATTCAGTGGAGCATGGGCACATGCTAATTTGATTGGCTATGTTGTACTTGTGTAGTGAAAATGTCTTACTTGAACTCTTTGTGTGCTTTTACCTTTTCTTTCTTATTACTTCTGCAACTTCTGCTAGTTTTTTGTTTACATAATGTCATCTTCTAGTTAATTGGGTGCAGGCTGATATGGTACATTACAATAATTTGGTTCATGGTTTTCCTTTTCATAGGCTGAGTAAGATTTAGCTGATTGTTGCTCTCTTTACTTGTCGTTACATTTTGATTATTTCTTATATCTTTCTAGGATTGTTGGTTGTCAAGAGATTCATGGCTTCAAGCTTAATCAATTCCTAACAATGGGATAATTATCATATTTGCTTCAGAAGGTATGGTTTGGTATTATTATGCAGGGAGTCCATGATGAATTATTCTGGTTGCTTTTTCACGTGGTATATTTGTCAAGTAATTAGTTCATTTTGTTTCTAGTTATGACTATAATCGAATAGTGTGTAATTAATGATGTCAGGTTGTAGGTTTGAAAATCAATAATAGCTGAAAAGCTAATCCTCATTGGTGATCTTTCCTGCCTTATTATTGGACTAATTTGAAAAAAGCACATTTTCCTATAGTTGAGAAATATTTAGTTTAATGTCTTTTTTTGTTGTTATTTATATAATTTGTTTGTGTTATCGTAAAGACAATCAGTTGGATAATTTCTTGTGTGTTTGTAGGGTTTTGTTGGTTATGGAGTGCCGACCATATATTCTATAATCTCCTAGCAAGGGGGTGGTTGCATCTGCTCTCGTTAATCTTGCTTTACCATGGTTAACTCATCATTATAAATGTTCAAAAAAAAAACTCATCATTATAATATCTTCTTTGTTAGGTAGTAAGGTACATTTTGACATCCTTTCATATATATTAAGCAGTTTATGTCTAGCAACTCATACCAAGGCTTGGGGGGTCCTTGCCCTTTTTACAGGTTGTAGTAAGATTTAATCAATAGCCATTTTCTCACTTTTTTATATTCATGTTGTTGGATTGCAAGCAAGAGCATTTAGATCATATCTTGTGTGGTTTTAGGTTTTGGTGGTTATTGAGAGACGGAAGGGCATTGGTTTACTATAATATAAGCACCGGGTCATATCATACAACAATTGGAATGTCATCTGACTAATCATTGTTAAAAAATTTCATGAGGATACATACATCTATCATTTATGGCTTGTTTTTCTTAGGATCATGTGGAACCCGGGTCCTTCTCATAGGTGGAGTAAAATTTAACTAATAGTTGCTCTCTTTAGCTTCTGTTTTTTGAAATTGATTATATCACCACAATACAGGTTTTTGTTGGTTGAGAAGGATCCCTGGCCATCAGTTCCTGTCACTTCCTTGTAATTGGATGGTTGTATCAGGGCCTCTTTGTTCTACTTGCTTTAGTTATTTTTTATACTTGAGAATATCGATTTGCAGCTATTTGTTAGAGCTTGATTAGGTTATTGGTTCACTAGTTATTATCCAAGAAGTTCATGATAACCGATTATAGGTATTATTTTTTTATTGCAATATTTTGACAAGATCGTTATACAGGTAGCTTTGCAACACTATGCATCTTGGCTTACTGTAAAATCAATGTTTATATTTGTTTGATACATCATCATCAGAAAGTGTTGCCAGAATAGCTCATGACCAGTTTGTCATACATGGTGTTGATCACTATTTAAACCATGACTGTGGGTTCTATCTCTGTGTATCCTTAGAAGCTGGGTGGCCTAAGTGATATACTCTTATCAGATGTATGTCATCATTGTGAGGTATTCTAGTACTTTTGTGTTCTTGTTTGTAACATATCATTACGTTTGTAGGCCTCTCTTAGGTTTATGGTTATTATATAGGCTCTCTTAGTGGGCAGATCAAGGGAGCTCGGGTGCTTGCAAGATAGGATGTTCTTCCGGCACTCTCCAAGTGGGGGGTGACTAGCTTGCTGCTAACTTCCAGTTATTATACAGGTTCTCATTTGTAGGTCTTTATCGTATATAACTATTTGTAGGCCTCTGTTAGGTTTATGGTTATTATATAGGTTTTTTTAGTGGGAGCTCGGGTACTTGCTAGATAGGATGTTCTTGCGGCACTCTCCAAGTGGGTGGTGACTGGTTTGCTGCTAACTTCCAGTTTTGCGAATTATCAGTTTGGTTTTTTGGTTTTCCTTCGCTGCTGGTATGTATCTTTTTCATTTGTAGGTCTTTTTTGTATATAACGATTCGATCATAAATAGTCACAGCCTTTTTGTTTCTGCTATATTACAATTAGTTTCTATTAGAAGGTGGGCATGAGGAAAGGTTATGTTCCTTGTTTTGTTGATAGGTTGTTGAGCATGGTCCTTGTTGCCATGCGAATGAAAATCCTAACTAAGTTTTGGGTTTATCTTTAGAATGTGTACTACTTTGCGCCATCCCTGCCCCCTTGTTACTTGATGTCTTATCTAACCTAGTGTAATGTCTATTATGGCTGGTTTATTGTTTCGAGGCTTTAGACAGTATGATGGTTGACTGGACCTTTACTGTTGTTTGCTTGTTTAAACATGGTTCTTCTATAGGTCTATGGCATATTGCTGTGTTATTGGTTTCTTTTATACCTTTACAGGCATACAAATCTAGTTACTTGTCATGTTTACATATTTGGATACCAACATAATACAGCTTCATCAAAATTAGGGTTCTAGTTATGATTAGTTTTCTCTATGCTGATTGAAAATTTGTGTATTTTGTTATATTAGTTTTTCTTTTGATGACATATTGGCTATGGCTTGGAGAAGGACGATGCTCATTATTTTTGTTGAAAGGTACAAGAAAGCTTATGTTAATTGATGACTGTTTTTTCTACGGTTCTCCTTGTTTATTTGGCGACCTTCCTGACCACTACCTTTACAATTGATGTAATATGATACCTTGAATGGCTTTATTTGAAGTTAATGGTCGTCTTTCAAAGGTCTTATTATCATAATATAATGGTTATGTAGTAACAAGTCACTTGGATCTTTCGATTTAACAAGTAACGTGTTGTTAATTTGCTTTGCGTTTTTAGTGTTTGCTTGGCAACTAGACTGCAATGAAGATATAACCACCTGGTACTTTTGTGTTTTTTTTTCGTAGTCTTTTCCGTACATGGATTTTATCTCAGTCACGGGTAAGATTTTTCTTTTCCCGTTTTTCTGGCAGGTTGTGTAAGATGAAATAGGTTGTCCTTATTCTATTATCACAGGCTTTTCTGTGCCTTAGTTTTATCGGTATTTTAATCGAGACAACGACTTCATTCTTTAATTTTTACCTTAAAAGCTTAGTGACTTAGGCCATATACTTTCATGACCAGGTTCTGTCAATTGCTGTTTGCACACCTCTGGATAATGTTTCCACTTTTTGTTGGATTCACACTCTCAGATGTTTATTGCTACGAGGTGTTCCAAAATTTTGTGTTCTTGTTTGTTATCTGTGTTGTTTTTAGGCCTATGGTTTTTTGATAGTTCCTGATAGGAAGGCGGAGCATGGGAGGCTCTAGTGATTTTTAGACACAGTTTTCTTGCCGCATTCTCCCAGCAAGGCAGTGACGAACCTCTCTACTATATTCGAATTTTGTGGTTATAAATCTGGGTTCCTGGTTTCCTTCCCCAGCAGGTATGGTTTTTGTTATTGTGTTCATTTTTTAGGTCTTAATTGCATATGTCAGGTTCGATTGCTATCTACTGTATTGCTGCCATCTGGGCCCTATTCTCGACCACAACTTTGTTTTAAACAGTGCAATGTGTAGCACCTTTTTACTTCCCATATTGGTATCTACTATTGTCAGTATTGTTTATTGGTTTTAGAGAGAATATTGGGTATGCGGAATTGTGGATTCTTGTTATTGGATTTCTCATGATCCTTGCGGTCTGCTATTTTCTTTCTCTTTTCTTTCATGCGTTGCTGGGACACAATTGGATTTTATATTTTTTTTGGTTAACATGCATAAGGGTTATGTTTCTGGTATCTTTTGGAAAAGGTATGGGCTTGTTTCTGGTATCTTTTGGAGAGGGAACAATTGGATCATGTCCCATTTAAACTTCTTGAAAAAGGTATGGGCTTGTTATAGAAGCTTCTGGATCGTAATTTGCTTGGATTATAATCTCCATTTTGGATTGCACTCATAGAACATGCAAGGATTGACCTTTTTATGGTGGATATATCTAGTTGGGTTATAAGCGTCACTTCAGATTGGATAGCCATCTGTTATGGTGGATATATCTCGTTGCCGGTTCATGGATGCACCAGGTTATTACTGGATTGTTAACGAGGTTCGTTTCTCATCTTTGGTAGTAAACTGATTTTAAAATGGAAGCTATTTGCTATGGCGGTAATTTATTGGTTTTTGGTCCATAGATGGGAGGATGGCCACCCAAATAATTTATTGATAAATGGTTCCTTGTTATTCTGGTAACTTTCAATGGTAATTCAATTTCGACTGTAATGCTATTTCTTGTGGTAGAACTATTCTGTGACTGTTCCCTTGTGGTTCCATGGGGCTTATCAAGGTTTCCTTTGCTGTATTTGCTGCTAGTTTGGCTTATCAAGGTTTCCTTGTGGTTCCATGGGGCTTATCAATGTTTCCTTCGTTGTATGTTCCTACTATAATGATTGGCTATGTAGGAGTATACATGTGTTAGGAGATGAGCGGGTCATGATCGCACGTCGTGCATTTCTATTTAGCTCGATCTTTTTGCGTGCTTTTGTAAGTTCAGATACCGTTTTGCATCTGTCACACTTCCTTTGTGATTCTGTGGTTCATTTTGCATGGGTATGTATTTTGTGCTTTTGCCGTTGCAATGGTGAGTTTGATAGATTCTAAATAACACTCGTATTTACCACTGCTGGTGCTTCTATGTTTCTTTTTCTAGTCTTAATGGGTCATGTTTTTCTTTTCCTCTTTTTTTTCTGGCAAGATCCAAGTCATTCATGATTAGTAGGATATTTTGTGTACCTCTGTTTGATCGGTAATCAAACCAAGACCTTTTTTTCCTTTCTTTGTTTTACCTTAAAAGTTTGGTGGCACACGCGATATGCTTCATGACCAGTTTATGTCAATTGCTGCATGCGCACTTTTGAATAGTGTTTACTTTTGTTGATGTATTAACTTTGTTTGGTAGTCTATTTGTAATTTCGGGATTTCTTGTCGCACTTTTTTTTTTGTTTGGAGGTCATCTTTGACATCTTGCTGTACTTGCTTTTTATCTTAAGGTTGCTGGTTTAGCAAGAAGCCTGTTTTGTGCAGTTTGTTAATCTTCAGAGTGCAAGATTTGATCATGTTTCCTGGCTAGCAGAATTCATTGGCTCTTTACAAGTTCAGTCTATATTCAAATGATTTGTTTTTTAGCAGTAGTAATAGAGGTCGTGAGTTTGTCAATCTGTTTTTTGCCTTCTCTTATCAGCTTTTGCTGAGATGCATCATGTGACATGGTTGCATCTTCATGTCAAGATAGAACTCGAAATGATTGGATCATTGTTCTTGCTGGTGGATCACCAACACGTGTCTTTTCTCCTTTGCTACTATTCTGTTCATTAATTCCTTCCTTTCTCATCTTCTCTGTGTGTAAATCTTGTATTAACAGGCTCGTCTTTAATTTCTTGGTTTGTTAAATGCAGCAGTTCTATAGGATCGAAGGTCCAATGGAGGTTGTACCACATAGCTTTATTTTACCTCTAAAATTTTGTTTTCTGGGTACTTTGTTATTCTTTTTGTACGTTGTATTACAATATCATTGCTATGCTCGTCATTTTTTGCGAGTAGATTTTGTAGGAGTGTAGGTGCTTCTTCAGTGCTTGCTTAACTGCAAATTTTGTAGGCTATGGAGTACTTGTGTTAGCAGAAAGTGTCATTTTCATACCTTTGTGTGCTTCTACCTCTTCTTTCTCATTACGCTTATGACTTATACTTTTTCATTCACGTCATGTTAT
>JAOEHQ010046227.1:0-11711 GCA_025447715.1 Asclepias incarnata
TACAATGCACAAGATTAAAGTTGCATACCCACAATGACAAAACGAGATAAGTTGCTTACATTTTGAAGTACTAAACCTTATAATATAATATAGCTGATGATGATATATGAATATAAGTAGAATTATAAAAAATAAATAAATTTGGTTGAGTGTTTATGCTGTTTGTTGTGGAAAGTTTGCTAATTTAGTACAGTAGTCAAAGTTATTAGGCATAGTTAAAATGAATTGATTGATTGATAATGGGGGTGTTTGGATGTGTGTATACATTGAGTGTATACACAACCTTGGGCAAAATCGGATGGGGTGGGGCCATGGGCAAAAATGCTTTATCTTATTATTTCATAGTCAAAATTTAAACATGTCTTTAGTATAAGCAAGTTAGTGTTTATTGTAATGTAAAGGTCACTAGGATAGTGCCTGTGTGATGCGGTGGCGACTGATAGGTTTAGGTGAAAAAAGTTTTCTTCTGCGGCTAGCTGCAGAGGTGGCAATTAGTGGCGGTCATGTAAGAGAGGGTTATGCGTCTCTTTTTTATTATCAGGTTAGGAAAAAGGGTCATGTGGCATATTATGATTGGTTTTACTGAATCTTTATAGTATAGTATAGATATAGAAGATATGGATAATAGATGTATGTCAAATTGAGATTAATTCATGCATTCTATCTACTTTTTTTTTTTTTTAACAAACTTTACTCCTGGATTGTCATCTTCAGTAAAGGAAATACATTGATTCCTAAATTCTACCGGGCATAGTTGGTGGGATTGTCATGGAGTTTTTGCTTGCTCTAATCAAGCGACGACATTCAGTTGCATGGTTTTGGGTGGTGTTGCTAGTTTTAGCCCATAACGGGAAAGAGACCATATCAGCTTCCAATTACTTAGTTGGGCTTGGAAGCTATGACATTACAGGGCCGGCATCTGATGTCAACATGATGGGATATGCCAACTCAGGTCAGACTGCATCTGGCATTCACTTTCGGTTGAGGTCTCGGGCATTTATTGTGGCAGAGCCACAAGGAAACCGTGTGGTGTTTGTAAATCTTGATGCTTGCATGGGATCACAACTTGTAACAATCAAAGTTCTTGAGAGGTTGAAGGCAAGGTACTTTCTTCATTAGCTATTAGTACTACCAGTATATTATATTGGACAAGACACACGACATTTATTCATTATGTTTTTTCGAGTAATAAAAGATATATGCCATAGATTAATTTGTGTACTTGTCAGTAGTCTTTGATATGCTTCAGTTCTATAAACAGATATATAATGGTGTGGCATATCTCAATAAACATTCCGGGGCTTAGATATAAGCCTATTATTTAGAGTTCAACGAATAAGCTTAGATATACAGCTGATTATCTGATTCTTTTTATTAAATATCACATAATCACTCTAACACACATCCAAATGCTTCCTATGTACTTCATGGTGAATGGCATGTATGAACATCTGGCAAGTGAGTGTTAATGACGATATATGCTATCACATTATAAGTTTCGTTTGCCGCTATGGGTTTTGGCATGTTGGTGAACCAGGTATAGCCTTTAGAAGTATGGCTAAAATATCTTTGATTACTTTCTAGGTATGGAGATTTATATACAGAAAAAAACGTTGCCATAAGTGGTATACATACCCACGCGGGCCCTGGGGGTTATCTGCAGTATGTGGTATATATTGTTACATCTCTGGGATTCGTACGCCAATCGTTTGATGCATTAGTCGATGGCATTGAGCAAAGCATTGTGCTTGCTCATGAAAACCTTCATCCTGGATCAGTATACGTGAATAAAGGTAAATTATGTTATATTGGTTTTTTTAAATAAGTTTTTGGATCTTTTTTTAATAACTTTTGGTTTTACAACTTGCAGGAGAGATCTTAGACGCTGGTGTTAATCGCAGTCCTAGCGCTTATCTTAATAATCCTGCAGCAGAACGATCAAAATACAAGTATGATGTGGATAAAGAAATGACGCTTTTGAAGTTTGTAGATGATCAATGGGGTCCAGTTGGTAGCTTTAACTGGTTTGCTACTCATGGGACATCAATGAGTCGTACAAATGAGCTGATCAGTGGGGACAATAAAGGAACTGCTGCACGCCTCATGGAGGATTGGTTTAATCAGAAAAGTGCTGCAAGAATTGTTAATGAGATTCCACGCAGAGTCTCCAACATTGTTCAGGGTACTCAAGGAAACCGTAAGTTTACTAAATACTCCAAAGAGTAGTTCCAGTGAATTGATGAACCTCTAGGTACTATAGAGCAGGCAAAATGAGTGAGTCAGCACATGCTGGGTCATGGGTCAAAAGTGTATTTTTGTATGGGCGAAGTGAACCAGGTTGACCCAAATTGTTTTTTGTCCAACTTTTTGAAAATATTTAAGTTTGTCAAATATGGTTAAAAAATGTTATATTATATCAGTGATAATTTGATATTTGAGTTAAAATGATGTTGGAGGTTTTACCATTTTATGCATTAGTATACACTTTGGGTGACTTTTGACCGTTTCCTTTTGAAGCTATTTTTTATTTTACTAGTTTGGCCCGTTAGAGATAAAACGTAAGTACATAACCAGATTTGTTCCATTCATAAGTAAGTAGATTGAGATGGGCACCTCTAGTTGAATTGTATCCCTTTGGACTTTGGAATTGACCTTCCCTTGACATTCACTGCATGCAAATGCAATGATTAACCAGAAACCATGTTTTAAAAGTATAGATGATGGTTTTGTTGCATTATTAGTGCCCTACTCAGTAAGAAAAAGAGTAAAAAAAGAAATTTTTTGGCTTATTACTAAAGTACTAGTGGCGTTTTTTATGCAGACCATGAACTGCTGGAACTTGCTGCTTCTTTCCTGTCTACTTCGGGCAAACATGTAACCAGATATTCAAGCATAGCAAGACGGGTTAGGAGTGCTCTTAGGTCTGCAGATAGGCCCAGATTTGTATCTGCATTTTGTCAATCCAATTGTGGAGATGTGAGCCCAAATGTTCTGGGGGCATTCTGCACGGATACTGGGCTACCCTGCGACTTTAATCACAGTACTTGTGGTGGGAAGAATGAGTTATGTTATGGCCGAGGACCAGGGTTCGTATTCTTCAAGTTTATACACTATAAATGTAGGGGTGGCAAGATGGGAGGGTTGGGTGGTTTAGTTACGTGTCAAAATAGGTTTGGTTCGGGTGGATGCAAGGTACTCGTTGCCCAATTGTTTTATAAATAGTTGGTGTGTAAATATAATTACAAAAGCAATTCCAATTACAATAATGAATAAACTTGTTGAATAAAACGAATTAAAGTCAGCTATCCATTTTAAACGCATTTTGGGCGACTTTTGACCCATTCCATTTTTAGCTAAACCTTTTGATTTTGTACATTTGACCTGCCAAAGATAAAATATAATCCCACAAATATATAAGTAAATGGGTCAAAACTGTCACTTCCAGTTATAATAGTTTTGTTTGATATGCTATTGCCAAAGTTTGGCTAAATACTAACTCATTTATAATCTTGAACAGCTACCCGGACGAATTTGAAAGCACTCGAATTATTGGAGAGAGACAATTCAAAAAAGCTGCTGAACTTTTTAACAGTGCTGCTGAGAAATTGAATGGCAAGATTGATTTTCGTCACACGTATTTGGACTTCTCACAGCTTGAGGTGACTCTTCCTAAACAAGGAGGAGGGAGTGAGACTGTTAAAACGTGTCCCGCTGCAATGGGATTTGCATTTGCTGCTGGTACGACTGATGGACCTGGGGCATTTGACTTTACGCAAGGAGACAACACTGTAAGTTATAAATCATGATATGGATACTCCTGTGTAGGGGTGGAAGTTTCAACCCATTTACTTAAATCGGGTCAGTTTGGGTTATGTGCTGTTTCTAGTTGGTCAGTAGGTAAAATAAAATATAAAAAAAGGTAAAAAGAAAATGGGTCAAATGGATCAGAAGTCCCCCAAACTGTATGTCAATTTACTAAATCACTTGATACAAATTATAAATTACTATTGTATAATATGCTTTTTGTAATTATGTTTAACACAGATATTCTCTACTGTACATATTGAAAATGGACAAGAAAAAGTTCAAGTCAACCCAGGCTGTTTTGACCTGTAATAAAAGTCACATGTTTCGACTTGTTATTTGCCCGGTCTTTCCCTCCCATGCCACTTTCATGGGTCTAATGTTCTATTTCAGCTTCTTTATGTTCCTTCTTATGTTGCCTCACCATCAGGGGAATCCATTTTGGAAGCTGGTACGGAACTTGCTCAAAACCCCGGGTAAAGAGCAAAAGGAGTGTCAACAGCCAAAGCCTATCCTGCTTGATACTGGGGAAATGAAGCAACCATATGACTGGGCGGTGAGTGGATTTTCATGACTTTCTTTTAGCTGATAGGACTTCATTGGAACAAATGTGATTGTCCTATCAAACAGAAAAAAAGTAAATAAGGTTGCATTAATTTCTTTGTTACACTCCCTAATTCCATTGAAAACTACAACAATTTTCCATTTTGGAATGTCCGTTTAAAAAGAGCAGAAAACTTCTGGACTTATCCAGAATCTCTGTTAACTAACTCAGCCAAAAGGCATACATATTCTTATATAACGTGTTACATCACGTAAATAAAATTGAATGTTTCACTGTAGTTTATTCGGGCTTCTTGGCTTTCTTTTGCTGTTTAATTCAATTAGTTGATATGAAATCCCCGCCAGTTTAACTAGGCCATGGTTGATTCGAGTGAATCTAAAACCAAAAACAAAATAAAGTTGAGCAACTCCTTAAGTAGCATGACTAGGTTCTTTCAAGTTTTTTGTGATCCCTAATTTAGTGTGTTGCACTTGTTACCTCTAATGTATTATTGAAAGCAGATTCTTATACCGTGTTACGTCTCGTAAATATTGATCGAATAACCATGTTTTTCTTCATTTTGCTTCACAGCCATCAATTCTGCCAGTTCAGATACTAAAGATAGGGCAGATAGTGATTCTCAGTGTACCTGGAGGTATGTTTTGATTCTCAGGGTACCACTTTTCATTTCCGGGTCTTATTTATATGATGCCACAGGGTTCCATTTGACCTGATGTGGCAAGAACTTCATGCCAATGACTCATTCAACTCTATATATTGTAACTTTTGCATGTATATTGATAGATTAACATGATTCATGAATGACAGAATTCACAACTATGGCTGGGAGGCGTCTACGTGATGCTGTTAGCGCTGTTTTTAAAGAAAAAGTCCATGTTGTGATAGCCGGTCTAACTAATACCTACTCTCAGTATATTACTACCGTTGAGGAGTACGAGATGCAAAGATACGAGGTAAGTTGGTTAATCTTTTTTTTTTTTCTTTTTCCAATGAACGGATGAATCCTTCTGCTACTCTTCAGTCTTGCTAAGCGCTCGTACTGCTTAATTTGTTGTTTATTCAGGGAGCTTCAACTCTTTACGGTCCACATACTCTCAGTGCCTACATACAAGAATTCACCAAGCTTGCAACAGCCATTGTCACCGGAAAGCCCGTTGAAGCGGGCCCACAACCACCAGATCTACTAAACAAGCAGATAAGCTTGCTACCAGGTGTGGTGGTGGACTCCACCCCACTTGGAGTCAAGTTTGGGGATGTCAAAACAGACATCCCCAAAAGTTCCACCTTCAAAAAAGGTGACACAGTGACCGTTGTCTTCTGGTCAGCGTGCCCCAGAAACGATCTCATGACTGAAGGTACTTTTGCTCTAGTGGAGTTGCTTCAGGGGCAAGACACGTGGGTCCCAGCATACGATGATGATGATATTTGTCTTCGTTTTAAGTGGTCAAGGCCCTCTAAACTCAGTGCTCAGAGTCATGCTACTATTGAATGGCAAATTCCACAATCGACTTCCCCTGGGGTTTATAGAGTGAGTCATTTTGGTGCATCCAAGAATCTATTTGGATCAATTAGTCATTTTAGTGGCTCGTCGAATGCTTTTGTTGTCAAATGATTTCTGTCTTACACGGACTAGTTACTGATTAAAAGTTTGTTATTGCATAAATTCGTTGTACACGAGATTAGCATCATGTAATTTATGTGTTTACACAACAGCTACACTAAAATATATAGAAAAGATTTGCAATTTTTATATCCAAATCAACTTTATATGTTACATATCTATTCTCATTATGTATATTGTGCAATATTTCATCTCTAGATATTGGCCGCCTCAATTCTCATCATAAATTCTAAGAGCCGTTGTAATGGTAGCGATGTGGAGGTGTGGTGAGCCAACCACGCCGGCGTACCAACTACACAATGTACCTTCCAGCTAGAGTTACTTGTCTGGCAAACAACCAACAAAGTCATTTAGTTCTCAGCTTTACAATTTAATTCAGAATTTTTTCTGGTAATCATCTTCTTCAAACTGAGATGTCAAGTTAAATCTGATGTATCCCATTTTTGGTATAGTGTATTCCACAACTAAAGGACGCTCGGAAGACAGGCTGATTGTCACGGTTCTTGACAATGGGGTCGCCTTTGTAAACGAGTTCATGTATCTTAATGAAAATGCCAAAGATATCGGTTGTGTCATCTCAATGATTGTCGCCTCCTCTGGCTGCATTATTATCCCAGATCAAACATAAATGTTAAAAATCACAGCAGATTGACAATTCATTTATATAAAAAATCAAGCTAAAGCTATTTATATATCCATTGATCATTATTCATTACTTGTAAAGTTCTGTTTATATATACAGGAATCAAGAATACAGAGCTACCGGCTTATAAAACGACCTTGTTCAAGGTCTTCGAAAAGAAAAGCTCTTGTGAGTCATTGAGTCCTTTCAAAATCAACGTTTTATACATAACATTTATCATAATATGTAAAGCTAACGTTTCTGTGTATCATTTTAACATCTTTGAAATTGAAACCATCATTTTTCTACAAAAATTTCTCAAGCGAGGCATAAAACCGTTTCTTATAATGTCTTCATTGGACTAAAAATAGTTGGATCGTTTAGAAAATGCAAATGAAAACGTTAACGGGTATTCTAAGCAATAGACCCTTTACAAAAGCGACTATTGATAAAACAATGCAGCTCTATCGTACCTCATCAACTGCGACTGTCTGTCTACAAACAACATTTGCAGTTCCAATATCACTTCTTGTTGAGAATTTCAAACCTTCTTGGGTCACAGAAATCACAACTGCAAGCAACAATTTGCCACTTAAACGCGTAAATATGTTTCTAATCCTTAAGGTTTAATCAAAGGGTAATATCCAATTATATAAACTGCAATATCCAGTGAGAAAGTACCTGTATCACCTATACTACTAAGATCTTTACAAATCTTAGCAAACTCGGATGAAGGCATCCGAACAATAGCATGGTATTGTTCTCCAAGAATTTCGAAATGCTCGTTATTAATCTCCATTCGGTTCATCTCAAAATTAACAACCTTACCTTCAGCTGCAGAAAACAGGCTCCAGTAATCACAAAACCATATTCAAAAGAATGGATCCAATATATGTATTGTAAGCTCTAACAATTAAAGATGCATATTAGAGTCCGTAAAAAGTTACTAACACTGCACAAAGACGCGTCCAATATTACTGTTGAGAATTGTTTTTTTTTTGCCAAAATCTAAAATTTTATAAATTTTTTTCGTAAAATACACATAAAAAGTGTATTGTTTAAACCAACAAATTTATTGATTTCCCATATAAGATATATTTAGATCAATTTGGGTCGACTCTCATCACCCCCCGCCAAAAATTCATTGTGGGACACTATGGTTCACCAATTTGTAAAGGTTATAGGTTCAAATCTCGTAACATTGCAGTTTGTTCTTGGGTTTGTTCTAACTCCATGGGACGATAGGTAAACATTGCCCGAAGATGATCCTTGTTGCACGGGATCAGTTGGTGTCCAAAGGCACATGATGTCAAATGTTTTCTCAACCGATTTAGACCTTTTAAAAATCGCGTTACACAAAACTCTATCATAAAGAAAATCCATTATTCACTAATACTCGTCGAATAGAGCCTCAACTCGCAGCTTTTAAAATCAGGAAAGACTTCTTCTCACTTTAAACAAAATAATGAAATACAGTATATCATAAGGCGCGAAACAAATCAAACTTCTTAAGCCTGTGTTCGATATAAACAACGCTCCAACTGAGCTTTTAAAAGCTCGACTTAAGCATGAATACATAAAAATATATATATTGGATGGAATTTGAAGTATTTAAAAGTTTGAAGTTATATGCAACTTTGAACTAATATTTAATGTTAAGGGGCAGAGCCAGAATTTAACGTTAAGGGCCGACTTCATTCTATAATAATGATAAATATTACACCTAAACATTATAATACATATGTTGATAAGTTGATTGTTTGATTTGGAGAGGCCGGATGAAAAAACTCTTTGTAGATTTGGAGTTTGAGCTAAAAACTTGCATAAAAAATTGGATTGTGGTAAGTGCCAGGGACGGTTTTAGCATGGGGCAGTGTGGGCAACTGCCCCAACTTTAATTTTGGTACAATGTAAAAAAAGTTTATTTTAAGGATATTTTTAAAATTTTGACCCCTAAAAAAAATTTAAAAAAATATAAAAAAAAGATTTTTTTTTTTTTTTACCTATTTAACGTTTTAAATTTGCCCCTAACGATAAAAGTTCTGGCTCCAGCCGGTAAGTGCCCGAGTACCCTCTAGTCTATGTTCAACATCGATATGCAAAAAGCCAAGAATTATTATTATTAATTTCTCTAGCGTAAAAACTTATAGTAACAAACATGCATGCATGATAAAATATACTTAACAAACAGGACTTTAAACAACAAAAAAGTATAAAACTAAGCAAACAAAGACTTACATGAGTTTTCAAATATGAAAGCAACGGTGTCACTACCATCATCACGAGCCTGGAGAGTAATAATATCATCATTCCCAGCACACTTTAACATCCTACACATATTATCCAGGTTCATACCCAAAGACACGTTACGATCACATCGATAATGTTCAAACCATTCAGCTCGAAGGAGGAGCGACACCATGGACGCCAAGCCGGAATCCACTGCATTAAGCGCTAACCCGGAAACCGAGCAGTCGAAGTTGGCGTCATTGATCAAGCCTTTGATAGCCTCGATCACTTTCTTGAATATACTTCCCTCAACTATCCTTAGCTCCAACATTATTAAGTTGTTTAACTTAAGATTTTTTCCTTCTTTTTTTTTTTTCCTGATAATTATGTCGAGCCCTTTATATATATATTAGTTTGGAAATCATATTAGGTAACTATCTGTACAAGTTTGAATATATCGTAATTAGTATTAGTTAGTATTATTATTAAAAAAAAAAAAATCTAACAAACTATATCTACATTGAGGTTTCCTTGGTTTAAATAAATACTAAAAATTACCTTAAATAATGGTAAAATATCCTTTTAAAATCGTTAGAATCATATTATATATATCTTACTCTTTAGGAAACCATTTTTTTCTTCCAATTACTTAAATTAAACTCAGTATCCACGTATCTTATTTTTGTACTAATTATAGGTCCTTAAAATTTATATTTTACATCCCTTACATTTTTAATAATTTTAATAAAACAACAAAACCATATTCAAATTTTTATGTTTTTTAAAACTTCATAAATCTCATGATCAAAAGATATAATTATACATAAGGATAATAAATGAAAAAACTTGAAGATCTTTCATAGAACATAAAAAAATCAAAAATATCATGGATGTATCTTTATCTATTTTTGTGATGTAATTTTTTTGATGCAATATTTTTTGTTTATTTGATCATGTTAAAGATGCATCAACGAAGTCCAAGCCTTAAATTCGTTTACGTTGTTAAATTTTATATCTTGATACATAATAACGATGATTTATAACAATAGTAATATATCGTTAATCTCAACATCGTATTTTGTACAACAAAGTTTAGAATTTACATCAAATAACTATTACTATCTGAGAACTATTTATATGAAAATGATTGACTACCATCTCTTTTGAAGACGTTACTAACTACCGGGTCGTTATAAAGTTACTCATATATTTGTTTTTTGTTTTGTTGTTTTTTTTTTTGTTTTTTTTTTATATCTAATTCGTTATCAAATATAATAGAATAACAACCTAATTTTACCGTGTGGTATCTGTGTGTTAACAGGGGTCTTAAATCTAGTATATTTATAAAGAGAGGTGATCCATACACTATCATTTTTTAAGCTGTACACCACCAAAATAACTATTATGACTTTTTTGCCCTTTCACAAATTAGTCTCTTTATTTTACATATATTAGAGTTAATTACAATTTTCGTCCCTGTCGTGGTACCCAGCTTGCAGGTTTCGTCCCTACCTTTCAAAAATTACAGTTTTAGTCCAAAAAACTTTGCTCCGTCAACACTTTTAGTCCAAATGACTAACGGACGTTAAATGAGAGGTCACATGACCTGCACATGATGGGTATTTTGGTCTTTTACATCTATCATTATCATCATCATCATCATCATCTCATTCTGTACATACAAGAAAGAAAAAAAAAAGATCTGATAAAAAAATCAAAAACATTAGAAATTCAAAATATATGTTTCTAAATCTAAAACAAATCATTCATCCATACATCCTCATCATCAACAAATCACAAACAAATCAACAACATATATTTTTTTGTAAATCTATCATCATCATCAATCTATATTTATACATACAAGAAAAAAAAAAGATCTGGAAAAAAAAATCAAAAAATATCTTCATCTTCAAATATATATATATATACACACACACACACACTCTATCAGATCTATATCTTCAATATATAGATACAAACTTTATATCCCCTCTTTTTCAATATTTAATCCATATTTTCTCAATCCATTATTCTCACTTCTTTCTTAACTAAGGTTTTTAGTTGTACAAGGTGTACTTCTTCAATTTCATGATCATACACAGATGGCTTCTTGGCCATGGCCATCGTCGGCCTCTCACCACCGTCACCACCAACCTACCACCACCAAGACCCGGCCTCCCCACCATCAGATCCGGTCTCTAGTTAACCGTGACCAAACAAGTATTCTCTTTGCTGCTAAAAAACTCAAACCATTGTCTATATCGGTGTTGTTGATGAAAGAGATATAGATATAGATCGGAGATATAGTGGTGAGACGGGGGTATTTATCTATCACCACCACCCTACCACCACTCAAACTTGTTAGGGTTAAGGTTTTATTGTTGTTGGATTGATGGCTGTTGAAGGTGGGGAGCATCCCTTTCCCCAGTTATTCTTATTATTGTAAACTTTTATTATTATTATTATTATTATTATTATTATTATTATTATTATTATTATTATTATTTAGAAGAGATTTAATAAAAAGGGTTGTTGAAGAGTGACAGTGAAATCAAAAGTCATTAGCAGAAAGGAATGTTTGAAAATTGAAATGGATTTGGGTAATAGGTGAGAACTTGGCGATGCTGATGAATAAATCCATTGTTGTTTGTGATGTTGAATTTGATTTTTTAAGTTTGATATAGATAAAGATATAGATATAAATATCCAGATAGAATAGATTTGCTTAAATAAGTGAGATGTCAGATGTTAATGTGTTTTTTGATGTTTATGAATTTGATTGAGTTTGAATTGATTTTGTTTATTAAAGTTGAGTTTATGTTTGGTATGAAGAAGAGAAGGAAATGTATTATAAGGGTTAATTACAC
>JAOEHQ010046228.1:0-11709 GCA_025447715.1 Asclepias incarnata
AAACCGGATATAAGTTCTTCGAGAATAGGCGATGATTCGAAGACATTGATATCATTGTGCGACCCCTGCTGTCCAAAGTACGCATTCCAAATCCATAAATCATAAGACGCAACCGCCTGTAGCACCAACGACGGTATGCCAATATCACCTCGTGTATGAGTACCTCGACACGCCGTGGGACACATCTCCCATGGCCAGTGTATGCAATCGATACTACCAATCATACCGGGGAAACCATGAACATGCTCATGCACGTCATATATGCGCTAGAGATCACTCCAAGTTGGTCTTCGTAAGTATGTAGACCCATACAACTCAATTATGCCTAATAAATATAAAACGAAACTAGTAGTTATAAAACTTATCTAATAAATATAAAACTTAACTAATAATTATAAAACTTAACTAATAATTTTAAAACTTATCTAATAAATATAAAACTTAACTAATAATTATAAAACTTAACTAATAAATATAAAACTTAACTAATAATTATAAAACTTAACTAATAATTATAAAACTTAACTAATAAATATAAAATAGTACCTCTACAAAAGTGTAATAACGACTCCCGCATCGTCCTCTCCGACATCTCCAAGTTCTCGTCAAATGAGTCAATGCTTGTGCCGTATGCTAATAGTCGAAGTGTGGCTGTACATTTGTGTATGGCGGTGAAACCTAACCTACCCGCACTGTCATATCTTTGTTGAAAATAAACATACTCTTGTTCTAAATCACCCGTTATCCTCAAAAAAAAAAGAGGCCTATGCATACGATAGCGTCGCCTAAAAATCCTTTCGTTGAATACCGGTTGGTCATCAAAGTAAAAGCGCATCAACCGATCATTTACCATTTGACGAAGACGTACAATTGTTACCCTCCTCCTAAATACGGGATCGGGTACTTGAGTGTTAGCCCGAACGACATTCATCATCGTATTAACTGTAAAAGCAACCGCACTAGTGACTGTCTCATCTAAATCGCTCGAACCGGATGATGACGAAGAAAATGAATCATTATCCATTTTATGACTATTGTTTGAATGTGTGTTAAAATAAGAATGATGTATATATATATATATATATATAAGGTGGTGCAATTGATTAAAAAAAAAATTATACAAACTAGCCGTTTGTAACGGCTAAAATCTTTGAAAGTCAAAAAATGTGGGGCGGAAGATATAAGCCGGGAACCATTTTTTTTAAAGAACCCCTTAGGGCTCCTGTACATGCTCGGCAAATGGCTGCAGGGGGCGGCAAAGAGGCATATGCCGCCTTACTCCGTCTGGTCAAATAGGGAAAAGTGAATATGGGATTGTTATACATTTAAGTTTTGATGTGAAACACCTTACATACAAATTTTTTAATATTTGTTGTATAATAAATAAATAATGTGGCCCCCATGTATTTAATGGATTAAAATATTAAAATGTGAGGGGTTCCATTTCTAAGCTTAGATGTGTGACAAACCCATATTCACTTTCCCCATAATAATAACTAGGCCTAAATCCCGCGTGCAAACGCGGCTAGTTGAGTAGGCTTATTTCCCGGTATTTATATATGTTTAAATGTTTCGACTATATATATGTTTAAACGTTTCAACTATATATTTTCCGGATAGATATGTTTAAACATTTTTATAATAAGTATAAATTTTACTGTTCACAAAATGAGATTTTGCTAAACATCTACAATTGTACTTTACAATTTACAATTGATAGTACAATACATTATTGTTTTATACAAATATATACGTACAACAAAGTCATAGGTTTTGCTACAAATTTGAAATTATATGTGTTAAGCGATTATATATAAAGATATAAAGATTTTTATTATATTATCTAAAAAAAACCACAAATATTGTACATTACACAATGAGCCTAAAATAAGTGTATGTTGTATATTCAATTAGAAATGTAATAATAATCCATATATTAAGTGTTGATAGTACAATATATTATTTTTTTCTTTTAGGAGAAGAAATCAATTTTAAAAAAAATTAAAGATTGATTTTTTGATGTGAAGTAACATCAAGAGAATTGAAGAGGAGAGATATTATTATTTCTTTGAAATATGAATAATTGATATATATACTATAAAGCTTAAAGCTTCTCATGGAAGCTATCTACCTTCAAATTAAAAAACACTACATAGATAAACTCAAAAGCCCCACCCCATTAATTAAATTAAAAGCATTAAATACCCATAAAAGTGTAACATTCGGTTCATAAAAATTATATTCATTCGTTTGAAATCATTCATTGAATCATTTATTTCGACTTATCGTAACTATTCTATCAACAAACGCGTATTTCGGGTGTCAAAACACCATAAATTCGGAATTCTAGTAACTTGAAACATTAACGATTAAACTTTAGTAACTAACGGAATGCCAAAATCAACGTTAAATTCATTTCAAATCTAGTCCTAAAGTTAATGGCTATTTACCAAAATTTAAGCCAACTAATTAGCTAGTGGAAGACACATGCTTCCGTGCATGTAACCCACATGTCTTAACAATAAAAATTATGCACTATTGGTTAACTATGCATCAAAAACCCTCATTTCCACATGCAACACAAACTCTCATCAAACACACACACACATAAACCTCTCAACAAGTTCATCAAAATCGGCTATAATCAAGGATTTTCAATCGGTTTTAACGAAAGAAGTATCAAATTTTCAGGTATTCATTACTTTCTTAATGTTTTCCTTAATTTATTTCGACTAGGAATCGAGTTTCATGGTGATTGGTTCGGTTTTTCTTTGAACTTCTATACCGGTTTTTAGCACTAGAAATGCTAGTATTTGGACAAAAATTGGAGTTATTATTTAAGGTCATTGTATGCTTAGGTTGAAAACATAAGATATACTTAGTTTCTATTGTGCAAATCGAGCCATTATGATGCGAAAGTTTTGTGTTCAATGACTCATGTTTACGGTTATCCTTCTAAGAAAAAGTGAGGATTTTGCTTAAAGTTTTGATGGAACAAATTGTGAAATCTATTAAGATTATGGAAACACATAAGAAACCTTTTTTATTAGGTGGTTTTGCATTAAAATGAAAAACTAAGTATACGTCAAGGATTCCTGTGTAGTCGAAATTGTTGGCTCAAAACCAAAGCACTACTTCGGCATTTGCTAAAAGCCGAAGTAGTGTTGAATGCCGAAGTACAATGTCCAAACATTCCTCTTTTTCAATCAAGCTGCTAAGTCTAAATATATGTCAAACTAGTTAGTCTATGTTCAACTTCGATCGAACTACTATCTTGTTTTGAAAGCTGAGTACTACTTTGGCATTCTATGAATGCCGAAGTTGGTCATTGTTAAAGTCGAATTGAAGTTCTCCACTAGAATATCAAGGTTTAGCTATGGTTGATTAAATGTTTTAATTACCAAGTGAATTCAAAATATGAAGTACAACTTCGACATTATCAAAATGTCGAAGTACTTCACATCATGTATAATGTCGAATTGCATTCACGAATCAAGTTAATTCGATCAAAATTGTTAATGTCTAAGTCTTGAATGCCGAAGTTGTATAAAGTTTTGAAGTAATTCTTCTACAATGCCGAAGTTGTATGGGGTTTTGAAGTATTCCTTCTAAAATGTCGAACTTATATTGAAACCAAATGCAGAACTTGTATTGCATTTCAAAATACCGAACTTGTATTGCATTCAAAATGCCGAACTTGTATTGCATTTCAAAATGCCGAACTTGTATTGAGTTTAAAATGCCGAACTTATGTGTTAAAGAACTTAAACAAACGTCTACTAATGCATGATCAATGAACACCTTTGAGTCAAAAGACGACCCTTACAATTGATGTGGTTCTTGAAAAAGAATCAAAACTTTCATTTCTCTTTTTCATGGCATTCGTAAGTTACTAAAGTTAAACCTGAAACTTATCTATATTCTCGACTACGCATCTGATCATAGGTTCGCATCAATAGCACCTATTTCACAAGCAACTTACTTGTGCTTATCATTCCTGTGCCTTTTCGCTTGCTATCATTACTTATATCTACAATCACTGTGAGTTCGTTGCCCCCTTTCTATTTATTTGTTTTTACTATCGGGGCTGAAAAGTATGTACTTAACTTGTTTTAACAATTGTTTTGATAACTGTTATAACAACTGTATGGCATTTTAATGCAACTAAACTTTAAACTATTAGTCTCGATAATGATATCATGTAAAACTGTTTAGGTCTTGTATGGGCGAGGGTTAAACAGATGTACATGATAGGTATTATTGGAGCTCGAACTACTTTATGCCATTATGATGGCACATGGATATCGTTAGGTACTTGAGTAACTTACAAAGTCCCTCTTGAACTACTCTATTAATCGATTCCTACCATAACAAGGATAGACCGTAGGTATTTATGGAGAGCGCTATTTGAGGATTCTCCGGGTTCCTCCATCCTGAGTGCGCACTCAGTGATGCATACTTACTTCCTAAATTAGTCTTACTATTGAGAGTATGACTGTAGGGCAAAAGCGTATGCCGGAATAATCAGAATAGTAGTAGGCTCATGTATACACAATATTCCATGCTTCAAACTTATATTTAACTTATTATAGAACTTGTGTATCTATAATACTACTGTGCTTTGCAACTATAACTATTTTGACAAGGAAACAAGCAAACTTTGGAAAACGAAACTGTGAACTCACCAGCTACCTTTGTAACTGACACTTGATTTTCATGTTTTTCAGGTCCTGGCAATTAGGCCGTCTATATCTTGAGTCAACAACTATCTTTTGGTCATCAGCGTTTCATGGCTTTGTTGTATTTCAATTATCATCGAAAGATTGTAATTTCAGTGCAACATATCTTTTGTAGAGTTTTGAGTGACTTGAAAAACTTATCTTTGGTAACTAAATTCTACGGGTTGAATACCCGGAAACAATGTAATCTTTGGTTTATTCTAATAATATGGCATGTCGTGATCTATATCTTGTGCAATGTATCTTGATTTATGTGTACTTCGTGTTTTCGCTTTAGCGGGGTGTTACATAAAACTTGGTATCAGAGCCTTGGTTATAGTGACACCGAATTTTCCCCTGGAAAATTTGAGCAATAACTTCGTTTTCATTCTATTCCATTCTTGAGTTGAATGTATTTTTGGAATAACTAGTTTGAGCTTTATCTACTTTTACCATAATTGGACATAGTCTGGCCAACTACGTTTAATTAAGGATGAAATATCTAAGACTCGAAAGGAGTTAATTTAGAAATATGTTCTAGTTATTTCGATTCATTTTCATTCTATTCCATTAGAGCCTGTCATTAGGATCGTTAGTATCTTAGACCTCAACCGTCCGATAATAAGGAATTACGGATCTCCGTTCTAAACTAACCTAATTAATGACCGCAACTCTTATATCGTTCACATGAGTGTAAAGAGAATTGGGTCGCCTGAAGTATTTGTATGTTTAAATTACGGAGAAGGCTAAGATAATAATGATTCGAAATTTTAATGCAGATAGGAAATGTCCCAATCGCCTAACATACGTAACCAAACAGAAAACGAGGAAGACGATTAACAATGTCAAGCCCCATCGTCACCCATCGGTCCTTACCAACGACATATGATGGAACAAGCTGCACGTGGTCCTCCTGTTGACCCGTACTTATCTCCCAGAACAGAGTTTGAGAATGAAATCCACCAACATTATCTGAATAGTCAGTAATATGCAAGGAGAATGGTGAGCGGAGAAGATTCATCAAGAATGGTGATGGGAATGCCAGTTAGAGGTAACAATGGGATGAATCCGAGGGAAGCTCGATTCGTCCAAGATCTAGATGAAGGATTGCTTTACCATAAGGCAGCGATAGAAAGTCAACACAAGATGATCTTGTGGACTTACGATCAAGTGGATGCATTATGGTTCTTTGCATCCAAGGAGAAGAGAGCACGAGAGAAATTATAGCGTGACATGAAAGTCATGTGGTTTCTTGTGTTGCTGATGTCCGTGGTGCTAGCTAATGTGTCGTATTATCAGATGAAATAGATCCTTGTATTAGTGACTTTTAGTATTTATCATTTAAACTAATGTAATATCGTATCTTGAACCGTTAGTAGGGAAACCTCAAATCTTGTACTACAATTTTACCATGCCTCGTTGTAACTTTTGTTATTTAATTGAATGCATGGGTACTTTAGAACTAAACTGTGACTACCTGAATTATATCTATGTCATTATATTTGCGTCTTTGCTGTAGACATTGAATTGAGCGCTAAATTCGATTCCTGTTCCACTTGTGTGGCATAGAAATATGCCTCAAAGAAATACACGAGCCCGTACCGAAGGTATCGCTATTGAGCAAGCAGCTGAGTTGTTTGCTAAACAGCTAAATGATGTGATGCCTAATCTTGTCACCCAAATCGCCCAAGCAATCTTGGGTGGTGGAGGCGATCAAGGAGGTGGTCAGGATGACCAAGGTCAGGGTGGTCAAGGTGACCAAGGCGGTCAAGGCAACGGAGGTCAATGTGGACCACCACCTGAAGCTCCTGCTCCTCCCAGTAAACGTTGCACTTTTAAAGCTTTTACATCCTCCAATCCGCCAAAGTTTAAAGGCGACGAAGGAGCTGTTGGACTCCTATCATGGTTCGAAGGAATGGAAACAAAACAGGTCGAATTTGCTTCTAGCTAGTTTCAGTTAATGGCTAGGATGTCGTGGAATAATGTTGTTCAAATCCGAGGTAGAGTCGCTGACTACTGACTTACTTGGGAAGAATTGAAAGATCTGATGAGGGAAGAGTTTTGCTCGAAATATGGAATGACCGAGCTGGAGCAAGAATTCTGGGGTTTACAAATGAAAGAATTGGAAATCGAGAAGTACATCACTTGATTTAATGAATTGACAAGGTTGGTTCCACATTTGGTGACTCCGAAGAGCAAGAGGATTGACCGATTTGTTTATGGGTTGGCTCCTGAGATAAGGAGGGACGTCATGACCTCTAACCCCACAACAATGCAAACAGCAGCCATCCTAGCAAAATGCTTAACCAGGGATTTGGCAAGATCAAACCCCCAATCATCAAAGACAACAACTGACACCGGAAAGAGGAAGGCTGAGGGAACATCTAGTTCCCAAAATACCAGGAGCCAAGACAAGAAGGGAAAAGTAGTGAATGCTTATGCTGCTACTGTTCCAGAGTTTCAATCCTTGGGCTATGTGAGGAACAGCCCCAAATGCAACAAATGCAATCTTCACCATACTGGGAACTGCCCAGTCTGTGAAAAATATCACAAACCGGGTCACGTTGCAAAGTATTGCAGAATTGAGCTGACTAATCCTGTGAGGAGCTGTTTTGAATGCGGTGCTCCAGATCATTTCCGCAACCATTGCCCAAGACTTAATCAAAACCAACAGAACCGAAATCAACAGGGCAACCGAAACTTTCAACAACAACAACTGGCTCAGCAGAATCAGAGAAACCAGCAAAACCCTCCTCGCAACCAACAACAACAACAACAACCACTACAACAAAAACAACAACAGAACCCAATCGGCCAAGCTAGAGGCTGTGTTTTCGCACTTAATGCTGAAGTAGCACAACAAAACCCGAGGGTGGTTACAAGTACTTTTCTTCTTGAAGATCAGTATGCATTTATATTTTTTGATTATGGTGCCGAACATAGCTTCGTATTCTTAGAATTCCATCCCCTACTCAAGTGTGCAACTAGTCGATTAGACGAATGGTACTCTATAGAGTATGCTAGTGGTCAACAATTTGAAACGAGGGATGTGTTACTTGCTTGTCCCCTGAATCTAAACTAACGTGTCTTTAGCATTGATTTGATACCTGTAGACCTTAGAAGCTTCGGCGTAATAGTAGGAATGGATTGTCTTGCTCGTAACCATGCCAATATTGTCTGCTATGAAAAGGTCGTACGTATACCACTTCCTAGTGGTGAAACTTTTGTTGTTCATGGGGATCGTAGCAACAAAGAACTTAGAGTCGTATTGGCAGTGAAATTTAATAAATACTTGAACAACAAAGACTGTCGTGTATTTCTTGCAAACATCATTGACAAATCTACCAAAAAGAAAAGCCTCAAGGAGGTACCAGTCGTCTGTGAGTTTCCAGACGTTTTCCCGGATGACTTACCTGGCCTTCCCCCAGCTAGGAAAGTCAAATTTCAAGTTAATCTAGTTCCTGGTGCTGCTCCTGTAGCAAAATCTCCCTATCGTTTAGCACCATCTGAGATGCAGGAACTTTCGGGGCAATTACAGAACTTCTGAGCAAAGGTTTCATTCGCCCAATTTCATCACCATGGGGAGCACCTATTCTTTTTGTCAAGAAGAAAGACGGTTCTATGCGTATGTGTATCGATTATAAAGAATTAAACAAGCTGACTGTGAAGAACCGTTATCCATTACCTCGCATTGATGATCTATTCGATCAACTGCAAGGTGCTTCATTCTTTTCTAAAATCGATTTGCGATCCGGCTATCATCAGATTCGTGTTCATGATGACGATATTCACAAAACCACCTTTCGAACTCGTTACGGCCACTATGAATTTCTTGTTATGCCTTTCGGTTTAACCAGTGCACCAGCCATCTTCATGGATTTTATGAATCGGGTGTGTCGTCTGTATCTTGATAAATTGGTTATTGTTTTCATCGACGACATCTTGATCTACTCTCGTAATAAGGTGGATCACGAACAACATCTTCACAGTATTTTACAACTTTTACACAATGAACAATTGTATGCGAAGTTTTCCAAATGTGAATTTTGGCTTCGAGAAGTCCAATTTTTGGGACATGCAGTCAATGGAGATGGAATACACGTTGATCCGACAAAGATCGAGGCAATTAAAAGGTGGGAAGCACCTAAGACACCAACAGAAGTTCGAAGTTTTCTTGGATTGGCCGGTTATTATCGTCGATTTATCGAAAACTTTTCCAAGATCGTTTTACCTCTCACCCAGCTAACGCAAAAGTCAAGAGAATTTGAATGGGGTGAACCACAAGAAGCAGCCTTCCAACTCTTAAAAGATAAACTGTGCAATGCTCCAATCCTAACCTTACCTGACGGGACCGAAGACTTTGTCGTTTACTGCGACGCTTCACACTTAGGCCTCGGTTGCGTGCTTATGCAACGAGGTAAGGTTATCGCTTATGCGTCTCGACGGCTGAAAGTACATGACAAGAACTACACTACACACGATTTAGAGCTTGGAGCTGTCATCTTTGCACTTAAAATTTGGAGGCATTATCTTTACGGTACAAAATGCACATTGTTCACTGACCATAAAACCTTGCAGCACGTGTTCAATCGGAAGATGCTAAACATGAGACAACGAAGATGGATCAAACTACTTAGCGACTACGATTGCGAGATCAAGTATCATCCAGGCAAGGCTAATGTTGTAGCTAATGCCTTAAGTCGAAAAGAACGTATCAAGCTCACAGGTATGAAAACTGTCGAATTTACGGAATTAAGATCTCGTGTACTTCAAGATCAAGCCAAAGCTCTTACTTCCAGTTGCATCAAAGATGAAGTGTTATGTGGTGTAGACTAGTGATTCGAAATAGACAGTACCGGAGTTCATTATTTTAAGGGTCGTGTATGTATACCAAAAGTGAACAACTTGAAAGAACTAATCATGAGTGAAGCTCATGAATCTAGGTATTCCATCCACCCTGGTGCTGACAAAATATACAAGAACTTGAAACCTGATTATTGGTGGCCTGGGATGAAGCGTGACATTGCGGAATACGTCAGTAAATGTTTGACCTGTTCTATGGTCAAAATTGAGCACCAAAGACCATCGGGATTACTGCAGTAGCCATAAATTCCCGAGTGGAAATGGGACGACATCACAATGGATTTTGTGATGAAGTTGCCACGAACAAAGAAGGGCCACAACGCAATCTGGGTTATCATTGGCCGACTAACAAAGTCTGCTCATTTTCTTCCTATTCGCGAAGATTACACCATGGAGCAGTTGGCACAACTCTATATCAACGAAATCATAACGAAACATGGCGTACCTTTATCCACCATTTCTGATCGTGATAGTCGTTTTACATCAGACCTATGGAAGCAACTTCAACGAGCGTTGGGTTCCAAGCGGAATCTAAGTACCGCTTACCATCCTCAAACGGATAGGCAGAGCGAACGAACGATCCAAACACTCGAAGTATGCTTCGAGCTTGTGTATTAGAATTCAAAGACAGCTAGGATGACCACTTGCCCTTAATTGAATTTTCATACAACAACAGTTATCACACCAGCATTCAATGCGCACCATTTGAAGCATTGTACGAACGTAAGTGATGATCACCTTTGTGTTGGTTAGAATCGGAAGAGCGTAGCTGGTGTAAACTTCCTGTCATACAAGAAACAACTGATAAAATTGCAACTATCAAAGAGAAACTGAAGGCAGCTCGCGACCGTCAAAAGTCATATGCTGACAAACGAAGAAAACCTCTTGAGTTTCAAGTAGGTGACAAAGTTCTCTTGAAAGTATCGCCATGGAAAGGCACTATCCGCTTCGGCAAAAGAGGAAAGCTCAATCCTCGTTATATTGGTCCTTTTGAAATTTTGCAACGTATCGGACCCGTAGTTTACAAGCTAGACTTGCCACCAGAACTTGGCAATGCTCACGACGTCTTTCATGTATCTAATCTAAAGAAATGTCTAGCTGCTGTAACTGAAATCATCCATGTGTCGGATGTACGTGTTGATGACAAACTTCAAATCATGAGCGAACCTGTCAAAATTTTAAATCATAGTGCAAAGCGAACAAGACATAGTCGAATACCTATCATTAAAGTTAGTTGGAACTCGACTCATGGTCCAGAATTCACGTGGGAACGTGAGGATTACATGAAGGACAACTATCCGCAACTTTTTGTGTAATTTGTAATTAATTTCGAGGACAAAATTCTCCCAAGTGGGGGAGGATGTAACATTCCGTCTTTAAATCTATACGCATTCGTTTACAATCGTTTATCGATTCGTTTAATGTTATCCTATTTCGACTATTCTATGTTCTATCGTATCAAAATGCGTATTCCGAGTGTCGAATTTTTAATAAATTCGGAACTTAACATTTTGGATCAATAACATATAAACTTTAGTAACTAACAGAATGCCAAACGAGTCGTTAATTTGATTACATTATTCCTCCCTTAATTAACGGACTTAACAAACTAACTCCACCAACTTTTGCTAGTAGATTACACATGTTATTAAGCATGCAAAAACACTTGACACTCTCTTAAAAATTCTGCTCTTTAGAGTCTAAATCACCAACCAACATTCCATTTCTACATGCAACATATTAAACTAAACAAAAACACACACATAAACACCATAAACTATCACCATTCTCGGCTTCATTTGTAACACCCAACATTTAAGAAAACTGGATTTCCAAAATTTTTTGCCTAAAGGCACATAACAGCGGAAACTTCAAATAAAAATCATTTTAAAAACCAATGGTGTTACTTAATCCATATCATAGTATAGCAATAAAAGAAATCCAATAACCGGTATTGGCACCAACACAAATGCCAACACATACATTATTAAGTCACAAATCCAAAACATCATATGTTCATTAAAACATAAATCAAGTTCATGCAAGCACTAGGGTAAACTAAAGCCATCATCAGATCGTCTACCCATCCTCGCATCTCACAGCTACCTGCTCTTTCACTGCTTACCCT
>JAOEHQ010046229.1:0-11709 GCA_025447715.1 Asclepias incarnata
CCTCCTTTCCTTCCACCGTTTGCACCACCACCAAGATTCACAATAATTTCACGCACCATCGCACTCGCCTCTTGAATCTGATCAAAACTTCCTTCTAGCTCAATGTTCTTTTGTTTCTCATCCGTCTCATGATCTCTCACAGACAACTTCACCCCAGTAAGCCTGCATATCTGCTTCGAGTTTACACCACCTTTGCCAATCACAGGCCCTGCCAAGGATGCATCGATGCTGATTTTGGCTGTAGCAGATTGACCGAAGTTGGCTGCTGCAGGTGATGGTTCAAACTGCCCTTGGTAGCTGCCAAAGCCCCCATAATTCATTGGGCCACGTTGGTTCTCATACTGTGGGAAAGATGGTCTACCTCCGATCTCAGCCTCGCTATGAGCAAAGCGACACTTGTCTCCAAACTTGCATCCTTCTGGGCCGGTCATTCTGTTGCAAAGCTTGGTTTTCGTTGAAGGAGCCGGACCATCAGTAAAAGGTTGTTGCATGGGGGGATTTCTACCAAGGGGCGCACCCATGTTTGTAAACGGATTTGTCGCTTTATGGCCAGGAATATAATGAGAGAAGTGACATCCTTCGCCAAATTGACACCCAGAAGTGCTGCATTAATCAAAAAAATGAATTATTAAAACAAAAAAGGAAAATTTTCATTACAACTTAACATCAAATAGAAAAGCTAACTTGGTCCAGGAAATGAAAGCAAAATGTCATTGGAAAATTACACTAAAATCTACAAAGTAATGCAACGCTGTAAATATATGAAAAGAAATTGTCTACTCACAAAGACACCTACCTCCCAATTAGATTAGGAATATGGATCAACACAAATTTAGATTTGTCACAAATGACGACACAGATTCTAATTACTGGTGAGGTACATAATTGAGAATCTTGTAGGAATTGCCAGAAAAAGTCTGATTAGAAAAAGAATGTCCGCAAGTTTTACAAATACTAGAAGAACGAATATATGCACCACTACTGTAACCAATAAAAAGTAACTAGGATAGCTTTTGAAGAGTCTTCACTACATATCTTTAAGGTCACGGACAATTGGTGAAAGAGAACAACAAAAAAGCCTTAAAAGTACCAAGAGCAAACATTAGTATTAAAACAATAAAACTCAAGAAAGCTTCCTCCCATGGTTGTAAAACTCAGCCGCCTCGGCCGAGGACTCGACTCAGGACTCGGCGGCCAAACGGGGCAAGCCAACCTGACTCAAACTACAAACTCAGTCAACGGGATAAAACTCGGGGCAACACAGGTATAACAAGGCTGATTCGTGTAAACTTGGCTCAAAAATGGTCAACTTTTTATTTTTTTCAAATAATTTTTATTTTTACTTTTAAATAGACTTTTAGTAAGATCATCACTTTATGCCATTCAAGAAAAAAGATCATCACTTTATCTTTTAATTCTTGTTTTATTACAAAGTTATTGTTTGTGTTTGTCACCAAGTTTTCTGTTAATCTATTGAATAATATCTATATTTTCGAACTTTTAAGTATTATGTTTATGTTTCCGAACAATTAAGTTTGAGCTTTGAAGTATTATGTTAATGTTTCTAAACAATTAAGTTTAAATTTGAAGTTCCTACTTCCTAGTGTATTTCTAATATTCTATTACATATAATTTAAAAAATTATTATTACATAGAAAAATCCCAATCCGGGTACCCCCTCAATCCGAGTCCGAGTCACCAAAAACTAGTGACTCGCCCCCTCTCTGAGCCGAGTCGCGAACTCCCCAACCTTGCCTGCTGCTCATTTAGCATTCAACAAATAATTTTTGTACAACCACAAATAGTAGACAAGAACAAATTTCAAAAATAACCTAGCATAGCTTCCTACGCCAATAATGTTCTGTAAAACGTATCACCTACTTCAAGTAAATAAGTAACAAAAGTGCTATCCCCTATTCCGTATCATATATAGAATCTCGGTTTTTAATCATTTCCAGTAATTAGATGACAACATACCAGCAGCATCTTCAAAAGTGTTGTTATCTTTCATGTAAATTGATGAACCAAGGTACTTTATCTTTTAAGTGCATCTACATGACACTTATGCAGTTATGCACACCTTTTCCCCATAGCTACAATACTATCATCCTCTAGAGTACACGTTGAAGAGTTAAAAGAAATGTGTTACACTTTAAAATTTTACAATTTCTTCATGTCAACATATATGCTGAGGAAAGCTGGCAGTCATGGAGTTAACATGAGAAGATGAGTTGTTATATATGTTGACCTAGGGTCTTAAAAAATAAAAATATAAAGTATATTGGCAAGTAAATGTACATAGAAGCTAACAAATATTTTGAAAAAGGCTGCCTCAAACTTGTCATATCACCATATGACTGTTGGATATTAGTAATGCCCAAATGTAATATAACATTGATGTTGTTACTAGTTAACCAACTTCATAGGTTAACACAAGATAAAGTCATCTAATAATTCTAAACCAAGCACACAAAAAGTAATTAGAGATCATATTCAGCCAAACATTACACGTAAGAGTAAATCAACATAAACAAGTTTATATGAAGTTCACAATGCAACTCCAGGTCAGAAAATAAGCTAGCTATACTTTCAGATGACACATACCCATATCCATAAATCGAGTAATGATTGATCACCAAAAAAAGCAATGCAGCCACATTACCAGGTAGCAGACTTTTAGCTATGTTTTTATCAATAATGTTATTATAATATTCTAACAGAAGAATAAAACCTTTTCCAACAACCCTGGACATAACTATGCCGCCAACCTTTGATCAATATTGCAACTTTTACTTCAACCATCATTGTTTATGTATGAACTCTCAAATTGCATCACATGATCATATTTTAATATGACACAAGGTTAAATATGCACCATTACAATTTTAGATAGCTATAACATATTAATCTCGTATTAGGTTAAGATTTTAACCTGAAAAACTTCGTGCATGGCTTTGATTTGCTTCCTACACCAAGTGTAAAGTTCTCCATTTCTGTTACATAAAATTATTTAATTTATTTCAGTTGATACTTAAATAACTTCTTAATTAAACCATAGATGAGTACCAAATTAACAATGATTAATCACTAAAAATATATCCAGGCTTATTACTAACAACCTACAAGCTTGAAAAGAAGAACAAGGTACTTCAGTTAAAGATTTTATCCAACAGCATTCAATGGTTTAAACATACATTAAACATTGTATACACACAAAAAAACACGAAACATACATGAGTTTTATTTCTTAAACCTTAAATTACATTTTACATTAAATTCATCACAACCACGACTTTTAGCTTTGTTACTCAACATGTAATTTTAAACCCCTGCAGTTTTTTGGCCATGCGTGGTCGTTTGAAGGTTGAAAACGGCATTTTTCTATTTTGATGGGTTTGGTTTTATGTTTTTAATTGTTTTCATATAAGGAATGGTTAAGGATGTTTCCTAATCATATTAGAACTTTCGAAAATAATATTTATTTACTTGTTACTTTGTTAGGGATTATCTAGTTTACCCTATGAATATAGCAGTATGTTAACCCAAAGGTCTCAAAAAAGAGACCTAGGTTCAAAATCTCAAAAAAGACCCGCGACCCCTCATCGTTTACCCATTTACACCAACATGTCTAAAGCAATTACTATGACCTTTTGAAATTGTTGGACCTCACACGTTGGAATAAGCTAAAAGTTTCAAATTACAAAAACGGGCAACAATCCAATATTAAATGCTATCGTACGACATTTTCTCTTTAGGACCTAAAGTTCCGACGTGTACTAGTATTATCAAAATTGACAACTAAGTCTTGCAAAAATTGAACTCAATGGTTTTTATTGGCTAAAAATGGAGTATGAAAAGATATAATTACCTAAACGAACAATCCAGTAAAGTTAATTACACTATGTTATGACATTTTCCCTAAAATAAAAACAAATTTATCTACAGCAAATACAGTTAATAATAATATAAAACCACTACAGACATAGAAACTATAGATATAGATATATGTATATGTATATATATAATAATAAAGGAAGGAAGGAAGGAATAAAAGAGAGAAGTAACCTTCTCTTGATCTCTTGGAAGCTCCATTACGACCGCCTCTCTTTTGTCCACCGAAATCCATTTTAATTTCAGATTAAATAAAACAAAAAAGAAAAAAGAAGAAAAAAAAAAAGTTAGGGTTTGTAAAGAGGGGAGAAAAAGAAAGGCGGTTTGGCGGAACTCAAAATCCAGATTCAAATTTGGTTTATTTTCTCTTTGCTCAAGCTACCGCACGCACACCAGACAGCCTCCTGCCTGGTGGTCTTTTCTTTTGTACAGGGGCTGCTTTCTTTTATTTGGGCCTTCTCCCTAACTATTTGGGCTTCCCACAATGTTAAAAATAAAAGTTATTTTTGTAGAACAAAAAATCGACTTCCGGTGAAAACATTCCTTGTTTTTTATTTTTATTTTCCAAATAAATATGAAAAATAGAAAATACGTTTATGATAGTTTTTTAAAAAAACTTTCCAAGAAAATAGAAAACAATGTTTTCTATTTTTCAAAGGAAAACTTGAACATTTTTTTTTTTTTTTTATTGTTTTCCATTTTTCATCTCCCTCTTCCCCTCCTCCCATATCTCTAAAATGAAAAATGTTGAAAATAATAAAAAGATGTTTTCAAATTTTCTATTGAAAAGTACAAAACATTGTTTTTTTTTTCTTGGAAAACTATCATTTGAAAGTGTTTTCTGTTTTCCATAATTTTTTAGAAAACAAAATGAAAAACAAAAGAAGTTTTCCCTAACCAAACGCGTCTTTTGTGTCGACACTTTTAGAGAAAGAAAATATATGGTTTTATGCAATTTTCTCTGATTTTATCATTGATTTGACACATGTCAATACCAGGCTTGTTTTTATATATCGTACGGTTTTTTTGTTTAAAAAAAATAGAATTTGAACATGTTCGATTACATGCATTTATACTATCCAATGATAACCTAATAGTGACATCACATGTATCGTAAAAATATTAGTCAATATCTAATATAACTTTTGATATTAGTAATGGTATCACACTAATTTAAAGTCAATTTGAAGTCATGACAGTGAAATATGATTCATATCATTTTAAAATTTAAAACAGATTTAGTTAGATTAGTAGATAGATAAATAACTAAATACTAAGTAGTATTAAATTATAAGTTAGAAACATAAATATCAGATTATTCTTTATTTATTTATTTAACATGTCTTATTAATTAGAATAATTATATATTATAATGCAATATGTTACTTTTCAAAAAAAAAAAAAAAATGTTTATATGGTAATATAGATAATAACAATAACCTAATTGGTTCCATTCCACAAGTATGACAATGTATTAAACAAAAAAAAAAAAAAAACAGGCCTTTTGAAAAGATAAAAGACACCCATTAATTCTCTTTAAAAAAAAACAGGGCACTAAACCTAACACCAAAAACATAGAAATCTCAATGATAAAATTCCCTCACAAAATCATACTGAAGAATTTATATAAACTAGAAATATGAACCTCTTTCCATTCTATGATAAATTACCAGATAAAAATAAATAATGAAAAAGGAAAAAAAAAAAAAAAACTACAATTGCTGCTAAGGGGTAACATCAACTATCATGTTATTTTACAATGCCTTTCCTACTATCCAACTTCAATGTGATTGTGTAGCCTCTATCCCTAAAATAAACATGTCCCTATGTGGCACAAGAAGATCCCACATTCCCAAGCGCCATATACCGTTAGTATTAGCTACTACTAATTATTCATTATTGGGTTATACTCGACCCATTCGCTGTCCACTCATAAATCTGCCACCTTCATCTGTAATAAGAGAATCAAGGTCATCAGATAGAATATAATCTGTTTTATTGAAGTTCAAAATAAGAGAACAAGCGTTATATAGCAGTTATTGCGCATATTTTCAGCACACCACTCCTGCATGTATAAAAAAGAAGTTTTTTGCCTAACTGCTATCACTTTCTTTGCAATTGTACAATCCAGATAATTCAAGATGTGATAATTTCTATCAATAAAACATTCAAATGAATCCAAAAGCAGAACACTTGATTTAAGCATTATGTTTTCGATGTAAACCAAAGTAGAGTTGAATGAGCTTGTACCACTTTCCCCATCAGAGATATCTGCCAGCCTTGCTATGGCATCGGCAAGTGCTTGTTCATGTTCCTGCATTATGTGAATTAGTAAAGAAGCTTTCCAACACATAGTAAAAATCTAGAGTTGTATATCGGCCCATTTACTCAATTACTTATTAGTGGGTATGTCTTATACATAACGGGTCAAAGAGGTAGCTTTAAAAACAGTTAAACAAAAACAATAAATGGTAAAAACCTCCTACAGCATTTTACAGAATGATTATATCATTATCAAATTAGCATAACCTTTGTAATCATATTTGGCCCACTATTGCTTATAGAAAATCTAAAAAAAATCAGACAAAAAAAGACGTCGGTTTGACCCAACCTAGCTTGCACATAAAATCTACGAGTTTTGACCCGAACACTTTTTGAGCTGTTGCATGACCTATAGAATAAGAAAAGATTACACAAACTCCAAACTTGTGTTTTCCTAACCTTGAGCACTTTCTTTGCTTTCTCTACTTCAAGAGGATCTGGATGACTAGAGCCAAATACCCTCTCCACCTGGCAAATGTTTATCAATCAATATATTAACTATTTATTACACACGAGGATAGGATTTAACAGGATCTGCAATTGATTCTCATTATTCATTTACCTCCTTTATTAAAGTATCAGTTTGAAGTAATTGAATATCATCTAGATTCTTCTTTCCAATGCCATTCTGTGATGGCGGAAAATCCTTTCTAGTTTGACCCTTCGCTATCCCTCTACCTCTTCCTCCACCTGGACCACTAACAGGTCGGCCCATTCCATGACCCGATCTGCCAAACCCCCCTTTATGAGAAATTCCAGGGTCCTCACCAACCCATTGTATATCCTCCGGAGATATCTGCATCAACAGCATAATTGCAGTAATAAGACTTCTCCCAGTCAAAGAAGCTTTCAAATGACTACAAAAAAATTTCTAATGAAAAAAACAAGAATAAAAACATAACCCTATAATACATCTTGAGGTTGTGTCAAGTAGAGAAACAGGATCATTCAGATGTCGAACAATTTAAACAAACTGGTTTGCGAATTAAAATTGGAATGAGCCCATGAAATTAGATTGGTAGATACATAAAAACATTTTGAAACATGGAGAAATATTGACACATAAATGCAAAATAGAATTAAATTTGAATATGCATATACTAGATTCGACATTAAAAATATCAAAAGTGGGGCATCAAGTAGAATGACGAAAGACTGAACCACACATGAACATAATATACACCAATTATATGCATTAATTGCATCTAAGACGATTATCATGGTGTAAGTTCATTATAATTTAGCTTTTTGGTGTGAGAGACAATATCTACACTTACCTCTGCAAGATTGACCCACTCCCATGTCTCATTTACTGTATCGATATCATACACCAGTGCATGCCGACCCTGGAAAACATATAATAAGATTTTCAGTACAAGATGCAGTAATCAATGCATGCATGGTGCGCAATCAAATTACCTCAACAGGATTGTAATCTGTTATTTTTGCTTCATAGAAATTGTTGTCATCAGGCCACCTGGTTCTCACTTTTCTCCCAATCAATGGAGAGAATGATGATGTTTCAGCAGACTCATTTCCAAGTGCACCAGAAGTCAGACGATTACCAAACTGACCCCTCCCAGTTGGACCGGATGGAGGGTGTTGCCCTTTCATGGAAGACACTCCACCCATTATCTAACCATGCCAGCACAATGATGTGACTTACAAAGGAACATAATTTAGAAACAATACCTTAAAATAGTGGTAATATGCTAGAGGTGGCAAATTCGACCTGTTTACATATGAATGGGTCTGTTTGGGTTGTCTTTTATCTCATACAGATCAAATCAAAAACATAAGCGATAAAAACGGTTTAAAAGTCGCCTAAAGTCTACTTTATACATACTATCTCCTAAATCCTAAAAATCGTTTTGTAAAAAAAAAAAATTACTCCTTATAATCATTTTAAAAAAAGTTAAACACATATAAAAATAATTACGAAAATGGCTAAAGGTATTTGTGAGTCAAACCAACCGGGCACATTTTCATCCGCTACTTGAACATGAAAATTTCCCAATCACCAGCCAATCTTGCCAGTTGCCACCTCATAATGTACTACCAAAATCAGGAACCTGAACTTACAGATTTCTTGTTTTTCCCCTTCGGTCCTGGTGTGGGTCCTCTTCTGCCAGATGAAGAGGCTGGTAAAGGTACATGTGCAGTAAAAGACTGAGATGGCCCACCAAATGATTGACTAGGACCCGAGGGGTTCATTTTCGGCTTCTTATGAGTTGCGGATACAGATGGGCTTGGCAATGGATCATGAACAGCTTGACCTGTGTTGCCCATCCCAGGTTGAGGCCCACTCGACTGTCTCCACTCCCTATTGTCGTCACGCATTAACAGAAATTAGGAAAACAAGTTCCTCTTTCCAAAATGACAAAAACGTGTTTTAACACTACTGGACCTTATTCTACGAATAACATCATCTGAATTTACTTTGACCAAAAGCTCCCTGTGTTCTTCATTTGACAATCTCAATTCTTTTCGAAGCTCCGTAATTAAACCTTCCTTTTCCTAAAAAGATACATTCCAGTGAACATCTAACTGAAAGTGATCAAGAAATTATATTTCCATGCATATATAATGACAAATCATACCCAAGTAATTGCATCAGCTTGAGCTTTAAAGGCTCGTAAGACTGAACTGTATGCTTCTTGCTCGAGAAGGTGAATTTGAGCTTCCATATCAGTTTCCCCATACATCCTAGTATATGGTACAGAACCCATAGCTGCAGGTCTTCCACTACCCGTAACATGTCCACCTCTTGAAATTCTATTTTGATGGGATGGCGGAAGATCATCGTCGGTTCCTGCAATAAATCGAAATTGTGATCATATAATCATCATTCAGTCCCTTCCCATCTGTTATCCTTAAGTGAGTGCTCCAATATCCATATGTGTTTGCTGTTTTCTTACGATCCAACACTATCATGTAATTTATGTTTCAGAAACATATAATAGTTCTTATTACTTTCAGATGCATGCATGAGTCACCCCTAGGTTTTAAGCTTTAGAACAAACATTTGTTAACTACACCAATTGGTTATAACTTGTAATACCAAAATACATAGTCACAATTTATTATCCGGCTCAAGCAGAGGCATATAGTTTGCTTATGTTTCTATCCTCTGGGGAGAAGTCTAGCTAGACATTGGTAATTTGTATCTTTTTTTTTTTGAACGTTTGGTAATTTGTATCTAGTAATGATATAATTGGATTAATCCTAATAAACTCATTTCCAATAGAGGCAAAAATGCACAATTTCCAGAGGGAAAGAAACATGGAACAAAGCTGAAAGGGCTGTGCTATCTAATACCATGGAATCAACCTTAAACATAGTCTGCCATTTGGTTACATCATAAATCATCCAGGTAAAATGATATTGCAGATGCCAGATATAGATTCAGGGATTCAGAGTTCATTATTTAATTATAATAAGACTCAGCTCTAGAATAGAATGAAAACAAACTGGTCAACTGAAAATAAAACAGACGGACAAAGCATAGAAGATAAAGTTAATATTAAGCTAACTCTCTGATAGCGGTCAAGTTTTGAAAGCTAAACCAACTATCCGAACTTGATACAAGATCAATTTATTAAATTAAGCATAACGGGATTACACGCTAAAAGCCCTATTTGTAGCTTTTGTTGATGGCAATGTTTCCTAACATAACTACAATTCCTAATCTCTATCTATAATGAAAACAATCTTCTAATAAATAATAGAATTAAGCTCTGTCGAATTCCAGAATAATGATAACTAAACCTGGGTCTAGCAGATCATCCATGCTTAGTTTTACTATACAAAGTGGCAGGAAAAACTTTCAACTGAGTAGCTTACATACTTGAAATGCCAAATTAGCTTACATACACCAAATTAGCCAAATCAGATAATATATGAAGTTGTCCAATTGAAGATCATGTCACTAAGGATTTAAGTCTCAGCTCAATCAATTAAAGCTTTAAGCTTGTGGAATAAGTGTCTGTTAGTTTATAGCTAGATGTCTAGTATGTAGCCTAGTGGATGTGTTGGCTCATGTTTATGTTTTTTCTTATTTGGTCATCGGTTGTGGGTATGTCACAAGCTCACAGCCTTGATGTACTTCCATCATTTTTCTGGCAACTTTTTATTCATATATAAAATTTACCCTTTTACCCAAAAAAGAAAAGTACCAAATACATTACCACCAAAAAGAGTATGAACCTTCGTTTTATGAGGAGAAAGATTTGATAGTGATTTACCGGGGGTGTTTATCCCATATAATCAGATCATTTATGCGTTCTTGATATTAAACCATTACCAACCACAGGCATATAGAGATTATACACCATCATCCTGTAGTCTCTAATCAGCACACCCATGACCAAGAAATGCAGCCGGTCTCAATAAACAGACCGTCTCACTTTCTCTATATATATTAACACACACACGCACAGTAAGACCCTACACAAAACCCACATTGGTCGTCGACCGGAGTGATCCTTGGGTTCATAAGTAAGAACTCCCCCTATCACACACGCAATGCGTTTTGAAGCCACAGGTTCAACAGATCCCATGAGAACTCTGCAATTAAGCATGCTCATGTGAGAGAGTAATACGGGAAGTCCTCGCGTGCTCTCCAAAAAAACAAAGTCAAAAGCTAGTCCAAATATCCCAAGAATTCAAAGTATACATTACTCATTTTCACGCTTTATCTATAATCGATTTGATTCAATATGAGCAATATACATACAAATTCAGATTTCTATAAGTAAATTTACAAAGAAGACAATGCTGGGATAAAGAATCAAGGAGAATGTATCAAATACACACACAAAACATAGCTTACAACACAACAAGATATATACATACACATATACATATTATATATATATATAGCAGTGAGAGAGATAAAGAACTAACCGCTGCTATCAAAAGGTTCGTAATCCATAGCCAGCTTTCAATATCTTTTTATATATAAAAAATAAAATAAAATAAAATTAAAAAAAAAACTCTCAGGAATTAATCAAATTTCCACAAAAACCCTAAAAAAAAAAAAGTTGATTTGAAATTCAGCGTCAATTGGTGTTATCGTAAAGCTGAAATATCGTTTCAATTGAAATGAAATTAAAATTTTTAATTTGATTGAAAGTTATGAATGGTTTTTGATTTTGGAGGGAATTAGGGTTTGATTTTAGAACAAGAAGAAGAAGAGAGTGATGACAGAATAGAGAGGTGCGGATTTCAAAAGGATATTCTGGGAATTGGTTAATTATTGGGTTTCACTTCCGCCTCGGGGTTTTTGACTTTTTTTTTTTCTTTTCTTTTTATTGCATTTGTACTTGTGAGCTTAAAGTGTTTATACACTATAAGGCCTCTCCCATCCATAACACCAAATTCTCAAATTCTCACTGCCACATCAGCGCCACATCATCCCTTCCTTCCAGAATTTACCCAGAATTTACCCCCTACCAACCATACCACCAAATTCTCAAATTCTCAACTTCCTATTTC
>JAOEHQ010046230.1:0-10775 GCA_025447715.1 Asclepias incarnata
AGCATTGGTTGTTGACTTTACGACGAGGTCATGCCGAAATTTCTAATTTTTCCATTTTGTCGTTTTGAAATAAATTGGTATTCGCTGCGGTCAAATAGGTATTTATTTATAAAAGTCAAATAAAGTTTTTATTTAAAAAAAAAAAAATGGGCGTAACAATCCCTATCAAATACATTGTTATTTATAAGTTTTTTATAATCAATATAAAATTTTAAAATGATATGATCACAAATTTTAACACTTAAATATTCATCATTGAAATAAAAATTTAATTAAAAAATATATTAGTTACATTTTAATCAATTTTTATCAATGTTTTGATTATAATTAAAAGCCAGGTTATCACTTATCACTTATCAATGCAACTCGAGTTATTGTTAAGTTTTTCACGATAAATATAGTTTTTTAAAGTACTATAATAAAAAATTTCAACTTTTAGGTATTCATAAGCGAAATATAAAAATTTTTAATAGTATATTAATTTCGACTTATCTATCTTTGAATATTAATAATAAAGTGTGAATTAGTTAAATAAATATAATTAAGGTTTAAATTGTAAATAAATATATGACATAAGCAAGGTTATCTTTGAATATTAATAATAATAAAGTGTTAATTAGTTAAAATAAATATAATTAAGATTTAAATTGTAAATAAATATATGACATAAATAAAGTTTAAATTGAAGAAATGAAGAGATATGATTAGTCAATAAGTCGCTAGATCAGTTTAGTATATATAATAAAATATGAATAATAATAATAATTACTACTACAATTAATGTTATTATACTATTTTTATATGTAGTTGCAAATAGTTTTTAATATTAGAAGCAAATTTGCTGGAGGAACCATAAGCATATTCGAATTTGTTCCCATGTGAAAGGATGAATGATTACTTGGTGTGTTCACAATTTCCAATTATTTCATTTTTTAATTTATTAACTTATATTATATTACTAGATTAGAGACCCGTGTGGAAACACGGGTTTCTCTATATACCTTTTAAAGAATAAATGTTATTTTAAAAAGTTTTAGTGTGCATATTTGATAAACTTAAATTTAAAGGATTTGGATGATTATTTATGTTGAGATAATTGTATTAATTGCTTAACGTATAAAAGCTTTGTAGAGAATTTATAAACAAAATTGGTACTTTAAGTTGGACACAAACAACTTTTATCGGTAAATTGCTTCATTATATATATAGACACTATAGTGTTATATATATCAATATAATTAAGTTTGTGATAACAAATTTGTATTAAATAATAAAGTATGTGTTATCTAGTTTATCCTTGGCATATACTTTTCATATACTTTATAAAATATAATATATAATATGATATATATATTTAGAATTTATAATTAGTTAGAAGTAATTTTGCACGGCATTATAGGGGGAATCATTGAGTCAACTATACTTGGTTATCTTATATATAAATAAGAATAGATTTAAGACCCGTGTGGCAACACGGGTTCTTCTAAAAGGAAATTTTAGTAAGTATGGAATTGGAAATCTGTTTACACTTAAAGGGAGAAGAGGCATGTGGCAACACTGGTTCTTCAAAAAGAAATTTTTAATAAGTATGGAATTGAAAATTTGTTTACACTTGACAATATAAAAAGGAATATATATTATGTAATTATGTACATATTTATATAAAGTTTTTAATTTGTTTATGTTTAATAGTATATAAACTGATACATGTTATTTAGTTGTGTAAATTTTTAAGAAGTTCGAAAATTGTATTTGTTAAAAATAAGCATCAGTTACTTTGTGTATATTTTGTAGTTTTTTGTTATTAATATACTAACCTTGTAGTGTTTTTAAAAAAAAGTTATTATTAGTTAAAAACTTACATTATATATATTATTAATTAATTAATATATATAATGCAAAACCACATTTTTAAATTTTTGTTTATCATTTAATTAATAAATTATTTTTTTTAGCATAAATCTAAAACCATATTTTTGTATTGGATTAAGATTAAGAGTATATGTTAGCTTATATTTGTATTAAGTTAATGAAATATTTGTGTATTTACTTATCTACATATTTATAAAGGATTACAGATGAAAGAATATTATAAAATTGTTTTCAGTATATTCGATAAGGTGAAATAATTAAAATTTGAGTAAAAAATATACATCTTTTTAACCAGATTATAAATAATATGTTTGTACATGGATCTCTCGTTTTACAAAAGGTTCATGTAATTTTTAAAATGAATAACTAATGATGGATATTTTGTTATGTTGTGTAGTGAGTCTAGTGACTAACCAACCAAACTATTAGCATTTGTTACAAGAAATGATTTTCAACAAATATATAATAAGATGTCTGCAATAATTCTTCATTGTTTTAGTGTCACAAAAAAACTTTAATATCTTCATCTATGCTTTTATTGCTTCGTAGCCTATCATAATTGGCCCGCTTCTTAAAACATCCAATATCACGTTATTTTTCATAAACCCGTGGACGTCCAAGACTAATCTCAGTTTAAATCTAATATATTCAAAACAGTCCCAAGTTCCCATATCATATGAAAAATGAAACCTATTTTTAACCTTTTGACTATGAGAAGTCAAACCTGTATAAAATAAAATACTAACCGGTAACATTTCTGCTACTACATCCACCAAATTCCCATTTCATAAAATTATTCAGACCCATTTTACACGATTTTATGCACTTGTATCTAATACTTTAAAAAAGTCCAAAACTGCTAACTTGATGTCGTGCTTAAGTCCCAAACAACAAAAACATATAACTCTAGTGCTATCCCCAAAATATTTTGTGACATATTACAAAACTTGTATGATGACACATCTAAATATAAACATAAGCACCAAAACTCCTATTTTCAAAAATGAGACAATTCTACAAGTTTAAGCACCTGCTGTCCTGCTTAAGTCACATGATCTACCAGCTTTAGCCGAATATTTAACTCTTAACTCTTTATCATAAGCTTCAATCCAAGGCCCATAAACTAAGTCCGCTGGCTTATGCATTTCTTTAAGCCCAACCTCATCCCTGCAGACTCTTTTCCCACACTAAAACAATTCATCATCCAACTATTAATATGTATCCAATCTAACCTATACAACACCAACCAGACCATCACTCTATTATACCCTATACAGTCAACTACATAAACTATTATAAAGCATTTTATCCAACCTTTTCCAGCCATTCCCACTAAAGTATTAACAGGGAACATAGCCATTGCAATAAAGTCTGAACATATCCATACCATTTCCAATGAATAACCCATAAAACCACTTGCTGCTCATTTCTTTAACCAAAACACACATCATTTCACACCTGCATTACTGTCTTCTAATCCAAAACCTCTTTCCAAGTAAAACTTCCTATAACTGCAGCCTCTTCAGAGGACTTAGAAGTTTTTATATTCAATCCCATTAGTCTTATTTCATTTAAAATTTTACACAGATCACTACTACTTGTCACCTTTCCTTGAAAATGCCTTTCTTGACATATATAATACACCACTACACCAACTACAAGTCTTTATATTACACTCCCACAGGCATAGCATATCCTGAGTCTTCAACATGAACCTCAGAGTTTCATGCAATTTTGATACACAATAAATGTCAAAAGTGAAATGGCAAAACTTTTAAGCAAGAAACGCTCATAAAACCATATGTTCATCAGACCCATCTAAAGAGTCATGTTTGTTTAAATAGCCTAAAAGAGAGATAAATAAATGACTTATATAGTCACCTAAAACAATTGAGTCCTCACAAATCCAAAATCAATTAGCAGAAGACAAATGAATCAATACTATTTCCATTTTCTAACTCGGAAAATCACATCTGAGCATGTTAAATGGGTATGTCACGTATCTTATAATAAATCAATAACATGTAGAAGTATACCTACATATTGGTTCTCGTGTACTTGAGAAGTGATTGAGAGCCCCTCCATTTAATCGTTTTAATGGTCCACACAATGTTGTATCTGTTCATTAAGCTTGGAGCTGATAATAAAAAAAAAAAAAAAAACTGTATAAGTGTGAGGAAATAGAAGTAACAGTCTAAAAGTATACAATGTGGAAGGAAATATGAAATGGGAGTAAGTATACCCAAACTCTTTGTTAAGACTGATGGCAGTGGTTGTTGCAGCTTTCTCACCACCATATTTCTTAGTGAAGTCCCTCCCGATGAGCTCAACAAAACCAATGGAACCTGCCTACAATTGGATTCAAACGTAAAAACAAAATATGCTTCATGCACATAGAAGATAATGTTTGAACACTGTGATTTGATATAATCAAATCATTAATCAAATAACATCTACCATATCTACAGACTTCCATTTTTCACTTAAACACCCAATAACCTTTTACTTTTTTACTTAAACTTGTCTAATCAGAATCAAATACCACATGCAGTGGTAGATATATACATAGAGTAAATATTATGGTTAGTAAATACCATTTTTTGACCTTTTAATTAGTTTTGTTCTTCACATACGCAAGTGTGTTAAACTGAATAATTATGTTCTTCCACTAATGAAATATTATGACTCGTAGCAGCACTATTCTAAAAATAATGAGGTAACCTTAACTAAAAGTAAAGCCCTATTACACCTTGAAATAAGTTGTAGATGTTGTAGCACAACAATTTTTCTCCTCATTTATGTAAATTGAAGTTCCCCTCTACCCATCTCTTTACCAAATACATAAGCTGTAGATGATGTAGCACAACAATTTTTCAATTACCCATATGGCCAAATTAACACTTTATTTTCAAAACCCATATCCACGAGTGTGTACAGATTTACACACACTAATACTCGCTTTTAGCAGCCAAGTATCAAAAATTAATTAAACAATAATAAACTAAATAAAACCAAAAACTTACCAATTTCAAATTCCTCTTTTGTTATTCTTCTTCTTCAATCGAAACAAACAAACCTTGCACCAATCGAAACTTACCAATTTAATCAAAGAAAGTTTCAAATTTTTGTTGTTCTTTTTCTTCTTCGATCTAAAGAAACAAACCAAATAAACGAATCTGATGAATCGATGATGAATCTGAAATGATGATGATGATACGATTCATCATCTGAAAATTTATATGAGAGAGAAATGATAATGAATGGAAAATTTGAATCTGGATATAATAAATCAAAAGGAGTAGATGAGATGTATGTGTAATAGTGCTTAGACCCGCGCGATGCACTCACAACTTTAAATAATTTCTTTAACTTTAATTCAAGAATGTATGATGTACATTATTGACTTGGATTGAATAATTGTATTCATATTGTTAGGCAGAACACTCCGTATTGAAGCTTCTTAAGCCATTCTCTACCAAGGAGATATGTGTCTGAATATTTTTCACTAATATAAGGAAAAAATAAACCTGTAAGATTCCATCCTGTTCAACCAATTCGGCTTATTACCGCTATTTGTTATTTGACCCATTTGAGATAAAACACAACCCAAATAAGACCATTTATAGATAATGTGTCAAAATTGTCACCTCTAATAGATCGTGTTTATTCAAACCTCACCTCTAATAAATCCTCATTCCCGTTATGCAAACTCATATATAAAAAAGCTAAAACTCCTATCTGTAATATGGATAAATAATGATTAATAATAACTTGACTTGGCTAAGAACGGATTATTGCTTCTACGAACAAAATGTTAATTTATATTAGATTCTTGTTGCTATTACACTAAGGTAACTCGACTTAAAACTAATAAGCAGATTCGAGGTATAAGTGGCCTAACATTCTTTATTTGGTTACAGGACAGTTTATTTGTGATCCTAAGTCTAACTAAACTTTTTTACTGCAAAGGATTTCATAGAAATGATACCTATCCAAAGCTTCCCAAAGCTGAAACACTCTTCTTTCAGTTTCTTCCAACTTCATCCGCTTATTTTCACTTGATTCCAGGGCTTCGTCTGCCAGTTGTCTTTCCCATTCTGATAAAGCCTGTACATGAGGAGGAACTATTTGTATGAAGTAGAAGTCTCTCACACACACACACACACACACACAGTAGCAGTCTTGATATGTTGGCATTCATCATTAACAGTCTAAAGAAGCTAACAATAGAGGTGGTAAAAAGGGTAATAGGATGGATTGAGTAACAGATCAATGTGTTAGGTTTAAAATGGCTTAATTTTAGTGCGGGGCCAAAACGCGGTTAGGTTAACCTGAAATTTTTTTTTATAAATCGTATCACAAACTCACAATAAAAGCTAGCTTTTGGAGTAAAAAGACTTCGGAGGCTGAAATGCATTAAAAGTATACTTCGAGGAGCCTTCAATTTGTTTCCGTTCTTGCAAAAAAAATAAATTGATTGACCCTTTTAGCCCATTAATCATAACCCAAATCGTCCCACATTTCCAACTCTAATCACAATCAGTACCTTCAAATTTTTCACTTCTGTAGTTAAATTAGCAATTTTTCCGTGTCTTCCTTATGAACTGGAATTTCTTTGACTATCGATGTAATGTATATGATGCAACTATATATGGAGGGTTTTACCTCTACAGTCAAAAATAGTAAATCAAGACACAGTTAAAAGACCGTGACTTTCAAGGGAACTGATGAGGTACTTCACACAAAGAAGAATAATTACCTTTCCGGCAACATATGAAGAGAAATAACATGAGCAAAAATTTTGACATACAAAAAATATATTTAGAACACATATTAGTTGGATATATATTGTACCTCGACTCCCTCGAGCACCGACCGATTAGTATTTACAGCTAGTTCTCTTGCCTGTTGAGAAGGTTCAGCTCTCCTTTTATGCTTGCTCAAATTCTTTTTGTAACTGGTAACGAACCTATCAAGTTAAAATAGAGTTTCGACATCAACACTGTCGATGTCAACTTCAATCTCTTCATCATTTTGGGAAAGCGAGGTATTGCTTTTCTTAAAGATCTTCACGATGTTATCAAACTTTTCGGAAGGCAATATCTGAGGATTTGCATCGAGCTTTTGCTTCTAATCATAGGTCATGTCTCTCTTATTGGGATCCTTGGCTATCAAATATATTCTTTGGGTCAGGCGTCCTAGTCACCGGGGCAAAAGTTGCAGGTTTCGGCCTTGCCATGAAAGGCAAAGCATAGAGTGTGACCTATCAAGAGTCATATGATTAATAACCTTTCCTGAAGTTGGAGTAGGTGTGCCTGCATCATGAAATGCTCCACACCTCCTGTCATACTGGATCACGGCCCATCTTTCTTCAAATATATTTGATAGATGCTCGACCATAACTGGACCTCTTGCCCTTTAGGATTATATGTCATGGCATTATGAAACATGAGTCTCTCATACTCCGCAAATTCACCAGGCGTCTTGTAAAAGGTCTGAGCTAACCGACTCTTTACCGCTCCTAAATTGAATGGATGTTTAATGATGTCATGAAAATCATGAAGCCCGAGTAATTTCGTATTAACAGGTTCATTAAACACCCAACCATGCTTGTGTTTCATCAACCTCTGAAGCAAATTACCACAACTCCTAAACACTTGATTCTTGTGTCTTTCAATACCAACAAAGTAATCCAACTTTCTACCTCCATTAAACATTAGCCTCTTGCTACTCTCAGGACGTAATCTATCTTTTCCAAGAAGGATATCAGAATTCTAATAATATTGATTAGCCTTTGGTGTCCTCTTCTCTTTCTCCACATAATCACCACCAACTCATACACTCAACTGTCCAAACCTATGCATATCTTGATTTGGAACCAACCCCATCTTAGAATTAACTCTCATTAACGCTCTCTTATCTTTCGTCGGCCCCATCTCAGATTAAACCCTTGTTAAAGCCCTCCTATTTATATAGTCTGTAGCCATTTCCGAATTAACTCTAAGCAACGATCTCCTGTCTCTGTGAATGAAACTCTGTAACTGATTATAACTCCCATCATTATTATTAGTAGTACCTAAAACCATCGAATAATGAGCAATCTCGGCTTCTTTATCCTCAATCCTTTTAACTAAACCCCTAACTTGTTCCAACTTCCCTTTCAACTTATCCTCAAGCCCCTTAACCTCATTCTTCGTATACTATTTGTACAAATATATCCGCATGATTAAGAACGATTATGTCAAGTTGAGATTTAGTTACCTGCTATCTTCTGTATTATTGGTACCTCCGGGATGAGAGCGGCAGGGTTCAGCAATAATATCATATATCACAACCATGCATCTTAAATGAAAATTATGAACCGCAAAAAAAAAAAAATGGTTATAAATTGTACCTCGAGCACCGGCCAATTAGTATTTACAGCTAGTTCTCTTGTCTGTTAAGAAAGTTCAGCTCTCCTTTTATGCTTGCTAAAATTCTTTTTGTAATTGGTAACAAACCTATCAAGTTCCCATAGAGTTTCGACATCAAAATTGCCGCTGTCAACTTCAATCTCTTCAGCATTTTGGGAAAGTGAGGCATTGCTTTCCTTAATGATCTGCACGGTGTTATCAACCTTTTCGGAAGGCAAGTTCTGGAAATTAGGTTTTAGTATGAACCTCGAAGAAAGGTAACAGATGCAGCCATCGTAGAAGGCAAAATTTTGAGACAACCATACTCTAATAAACTAACTCTGCCAAATAATATCCCAAAAACTCCAACTGCAAATTTGCGTCTGTAATTTGAAAATAATACACAAAGTTAGTACCCAAAACATAAAAATCATGAAACATAACAAAACAAAAATAAAAAAAGCTGACTTCATGAGCAACTTTTGTAAACCGTGTGCAAATCAACAATTAACATACATAACACGAGTTAGCTAATTAACACAGAATAGTATTACTTGTATTATACTATTTAGATCATTAGCTTTTATTCATAACTAAGAAGTGACTTTACTGTGGGATTACCCATTTTAAACTTAATAAGAACACCAGCTACAATTTTCACACTATCTTGCTTTGTGTACGTGCTATCCTTAATATAAAGTTAGAATATTAACTTGATTAGGAAAGACTGCAAGGATAAATTATGGGATAGATTTTTGATATTTAAAACCGTTTCTACTCGCATTTAAATCCATAGACAAAAGAAACATAATTATAACTGCAAGATTAATTAGAACCCACATTTTTTAATGACATCCATCTTGGAATGAATTTCATCAAACAGAGGCTAGTGGTAAAATAAATGAAATACCTACCTAGCAATGAATGGGAGAGGAAGGTAGACTGATAATATTACCATCGATCAGATCATCTTAACTCAATTGTACTGTATGTAAATAAAGAATGAAAATAATAAAAAGTAAAACTTGGGGAGTTGTTTACATCTTAGCATTGACTATTAAACATCGAGGCGTAAAAAACCAATCACAGATCGCCAAACATAAGCATGATTCAACATTTTTAAGTTTCGAATAAGGAACAGAACAAACCATACAACTGACACTATTCGAAATCTTCCATACCTACTGCATTGAGTGTATTCGACAGAACCAAAATTCCCATCGACGTACCCTTGATGGCAGAATCTAAACCATGATTGTTATCATCTAACACTTTTTCCAGAATATTTGTTTCTCACCGATGCAATTGAACTTGGGGGATTAGGGTTTTGGAATGATACTTTGGCGCGACCCGGTGACGGAGCGGCTGGTCATTGAAGAAGTAGTCAGCCAGAATTTATGGTTGGCGACTGAGAAGGTTGCCGGTGATGAAGAATAGAGAGATAGAGAATGAATAGACTATTGAGAAAATCAAAAAGGGAAAATCTAACCTGCCTCACATAAATTTTATCGCAGGATAAAAAGGCCCTCTGAATTTAAAGTTTGGGAGGGGAGAAGTATATAACTAGCTGATGCTAGTAATATATAAGTTATCCCCAATAAAAAAAGGCGGTTTTATATTTGAGATAACCGTCATTTCACCACAACCATAGCCCCTTGTATGTTTAAATGTAACTAAGGCCGTTGGCATCGCTCGCATTATACGTGCGTGGTGTGGTCGAACCACTCGTGGAACACCGCCGCCGATGGTGAATCACGAGTGGTGGCATGGAGTTGCGTGGTTTAACCACGCGGGTGGTAGCCGAGTGGAATTCGAACGTTGGGGAATCAACGGCTAGTTTGTGTTTAATTTTTTTTTTCTCTCTCCCTTTTTTAACCTTATAAATACAACTTCTTATACAAACATATTCAACACTTATATATTACATACTCCAAAACCAAACACTTTCACATACAATCATAAAAAATGGATCCTCGACCCACGAAACGAGTTTCGAAAGCAAAACGTGGCCATCCTCGGCCTCGTGTTCAATCTCACCCTCAACCTGTTTATCGCCCCCCCCAAATGTACGAACCAAACTATCAATCTCAACCCGTTTACCATCCCCAAATGTACGATCCATTGTTTCAAAGTCAACCTGTTTATCGGCCCCAAATGTATGACTTGGAGTCGAATGATATCAACATGTTTTGGGCGCCTCGTGATCCTCGCCAGGTGGAAGATGATGACGACGATGATGATCAAGATGAATACGTGGCTGAAATGCAAGAGATCGCCGAATCAAATGAGGTGGAAGAAGTGGCGGATGTGGTTCTTACAAGGAAATCGGAAAGGAAGAATTGAGAGCCCGAGGAGGAAGAGGCATTCGCGAAGTCTTGGGTGAAAGTGTCGGTCGACAAAGTCGTTAGGGACCGTCAAACAAGGATGGGATTTTGGAAGCGAATTCAACAACATTATCAAAGCCTTATGCCAAGATGTCCACGCACCAAAGATCAATTGAACTCGATATGG
>JAOEHQ010046231.1:0-11708 GCA_025447715.1 Asclepias incarnata
TATTTTAACAATAATAACAAACACATTTTTTTTATATACCCGTGTGTTATGCAGTCTAGAACCGGCAGTCGGCGAAGTCGGCGGCCGGCCACCATCACCTTTCGATGCATGTACTGAATGAAGTTTACGAATTTTATATGCACTATAACTTAAATTTTTTGAAAAATCATTCACCTACCGCGCATCGGGCGGGTACATTCCTAGTATTTTTTAATTCTTATATAGAGACACGTGTTTAACTGTAACTTTTTAAAACAAATGAGATAAGATTTTGACCATTAAATCATGATAAAACTGATGCATAAAGATTTAGAGAGCACAAGTTTAGTTTATACACTGATGCACGAAGATTTTCAATTAAAAGAAAATGATTTGTTTTACTTTAATATTTATTAATGGGCTTTGGTTTTATTTTTTAAAATATTAAATATTTAGATTTTACAATAGTTTGAGATAAATTGAATTGTAGCTTTAGGGTTTGATACAACTAGCCTCTCATCCTCATTATCTTCCTCTTTTATGGCAGCCACGGTAATGAATTGACTTGTGTTGCTATATTTTAGTTTTCTAGCTGTAGACATTTATGTGTTCTCAAATTAAAATACAAAGATGGTTGATTTAATTTTAGTATCAAAGATTTGTGATGGCGATTCAATTTCACTGTGATTTTCATACTGTGTATATGAAGTAAGGGTAAGCAAAAACAAAACCAAAAATCTAAAAGTAGATAAAAGATGAAGAAGCCGAACCGAAATAGAAACAAACTAATGGTTTTTGTTTTTTGAAACAGAACTTTTAGGTTTGGTTTTTGGTTTCATGTGAAAATCCGAACCACATACATATATTACTTAATTTTATGTTTATATCATTTTATTATAATATCTATTAATTATTCTTAGTGGTGGAAACTTTGAATATATATGTTCTTTCACCTTATTCTTCATGAAAGTCAATACTCATCTTTAGACATCAAGTATCACTTGCAGATTAGGTAAATTTAATGATAAAAAAATTGTAATTATGTATATGGATTTGCAAGTGGTTTTTGAATCTGAAGGATCACTTTGCTTTAAAAGTAGATTACCAAAATTTTAGGTTTGGTTTTTATTTATTGTAAAATTCTGCTAATCATCACCTTTAAAATAACATACTATAAATGTTGTATACAAAAATCGTTTTTAAAATTATGATTACCATACAGTAAAATGTCATCATAAAAATAACTTCCTCCTAAAAATAATTTTTAACCCTTATATATAACATTTTATATAAAAGCATGAGTGACAAACTCCTGTTATTTATTGGAGAACAAAAGATGTTGTGGGCTTGTGGCTCTCAAAGCAATGACAAATAATGAAATAAACCGTCATGGGCAGCATGACTTATTGGGCCGTAATATTTATTGGACCATGGGATACAAATTGCTTATGCCTCTTTTGTTTAATTTTCATGTTTTATTATATCAATCAACTATTTAAAGTATTGGAAAATGGAAATAGATCAGATTTTTCATTCATTTTTGACAATAAGCATATGTTTTAAAAGTAAACATAAAAAAAGAATCTAAATATAATAGTTTTTTTTATCATTATATATTGTAATTTAATATAAATACATACAAATAGAATTCATTTGATTCGATATATGTTAAAAATATTGATTTTAAGATCATCATCCATCATATCAGTACACTTTATAAGATTACTATCATGAAAGATTACCACACCCTCCACTTATATCTATATAAAATAATTAGTTTTTAACCCCTATATGGACACACGGACATTGTAATATAACGATTTATTAATATTTAGATGAATTATAAGTATTATTAGAGATTTTGTTATGTATAAAGTATAAAAATGGAGTTATTATTAATTTTTCAAAAAATAAAAAGTTATTGATAATTTGGAAAAAAAAATTAATTATATGGTGGGTGTTTTTTAGTTAAGGAAAGAAATGAGAATATTGTTTCATATTTATTGAAAGAAATAAAAGGTTAATATTAACTTTTTAGAAAATAATATGTTTTTATTAATTTTGGATAGATTCTTTAGTTAATTTGTGGAGATTTTAGTTAGGGTTAATTTGATTAAATTAGTTGAAAAGAAAAGGTTAAGTTGATTAAATGGTTCAAAAGAAAGAATTAAATTGATTTAATATTGATGTAAAAGAAATGCTCTTATTGGTTAATAGAAACATATTTTTCAAATTCTTTTTCTTATGTAATTAAGATTAAGATAATAAATATTAAGTATAATAAAGATTCTAAGATATGGGTTTTGTTACATGAATAAAAAAAGTTGTACTTTCTATATAAAAGCTCACTTTCTGAATTTTATGATAAAAGTACAACAGTTTTATGCACGCTAATGACAATCCATATGACTCTCATTGGAAAAACCTTTTTACAATTAGTGCCCTAACTAGTTAATAATGAGAAAGTTACCATGTTTAACTTAAAAGCTACTTAATAAACCCATATTAAATCCGGTGTTTGTAATGAACATGGTATTTTATTATACGTGCTTCTTTTTGGGTCTGTATATTCAGAGCTTGCATGAAGACGAAAATGTGAAGGGTCAAAAATATAACAACAGTACTTAATCCTGTCAAAGGCGAGGTATGAGGAATGTAAGATGTAAACAATCATACTTTTACCTAATAATAGATAGAGTGGTTCCGGGAAGACCTCCGGTAGAAGTAAAGGGTCAAAAATGATTTTAAACAAAAGCTTAAAAAACTAAAATGGAGTTTTAGAATTTAAAATAAAATCAGGGGCTAAAGACATACAAAGGCAAAACAATTAGAAAGGCCGACAAAACGATCGACTGGCCAACCTCTCTAATACTCTCTACTTATTGATGATCATAACAAAACTATAGTAATAAGATACATTATATAAACAAAAAATAAAATAAAAATAAAATTTCCATTAATTAAACCATCTCTCAAAATATTTTATGTATAAAATCCGGTCGTTGTGAAAGGGGATGATGCTAGAGTCATCATTTATGAGACCATTGATTATAGAAGCATTCAGAAAAAGTTTGCCGAACTAACTACTAAGCATTGTAAACCTAAAGAAAGCGAGACGGGACAACAGGTCACCTTCGATAAAAATCAATACTTACTTAATATTTCTGAATTAAAATCGAAAAGCATTGTATTTGTATCATTGTATGTTACGCTGGCCGGTATTTGTTTATCACCCGAAATGAACTTTTAATAATACGTATGTTTGTGTATTTAAGTCCAAATAAACACACACATATATTGAAGATAAACATTCACACAACACACACAATTATTCAGTTTCATGCGACTCGAACCAACAACCTTTTATTTGAGAGTCACTTTGAATACTGCATGCTAGTCCAAATACGCTTTGATAATAAACACATGCATATATATATTGATGAACTATATATAGGACTATAGGAGGCAAGTGCCACTAGTTATATCGTTAACGTTTTCGTTGTATCATATCGATTTTTGTCACAAACTACTTTTTGATTTCATTTAAACATTAATATCTTGTTAGCAAAATAGTTTTCTAATGAATATCAAATTATATATACACTTCATCCGGTGAACATGGATATAGATTCACAATTTTGAGTTAATTAGATGCGGATGTGGATGAGAACATGTAATCCATTATCATTTCTAGGGTGAGAATCAAGCCGAGCTGTTCTCGGGCTACTCGAGCATGAGCTCGTTTCAACCGAGCTTGAGATTAACTGTTTCGGCTCGAGCTTTGAATTCGAGAAGTTAAACGAGTGAGCTTAACAAACTCTTTTTTTGTTCGGCTCGTCCGAAAGATTGTTTAACTGTTTAACGAGGGAGCCGAACGAGCTCCACGATTTACTTGAGCTAGTCGAGCCTTCCATTACATGGTTAAAAATACTAATTATATATCATGTTGATAAGCAGATTGGAACCGAAGACCTCCAAATTATATGAAACACAATGTTAAATTAAGTTTTATGAGTTTTTTAAATACAAGATTATTTTATACATGATTATAAATGAGATTATTCAAGCCCGAGTTCAAGTAATTAGACGAATTTATCGATTTCAAGGTCTTAAAATATAGTTAAATAAAAAACTTAAAAATGATAAAAGGGTATCGAGCTCGAGCTTGAATAATAACGAGTCGAGTCAAACTCAAGCTCGAACACATTTTTAAATATTTATACGAGCTCAAACTCGAACTCAACCCAAATAATAAACAAACAAACAAGACTAAAATTATTAAAACTCGATTAGGCTCGGCTCCTTGTTACCTCTATCATCCCTCTCTCATAAAGTAGTATGGTGAATGAAACTACTTTTAAGACTACAGGGAATGGGGGCGTGCCCCTACCCTTTTTGAGCCCATAATGCCCCATCACGCCCCATCCCCTCACCCCAAAGGGCGTGCCAAGCCCATCACCGTTCCATCCATAACGTAGCAATTGTCATGATTATTTCCACCAACGTTCATATTTATTACCGTTTCAAGTGTTTTTTTTTTTTTTTTTTTTTTTTTTGTATTTAGTATATATAGGGGCTTTCTAGGGCATTCCCCCACTCCCACATAAAGTTAGGAAAGCCCCTTGCCATCTCATCCACCATATGACGCGAGATGCCCCTATGGGGGGCTTTCCCCACTCCCATTAGTCTAATTAAAATCAATACATTTTGTCAGAAAAGTAATAACTTTTAAATTAATAGAGTCTTTTTTAGTTTTCACACACAGTAGTACTATTTTCCCATTAAAAAATTACGCCTATACAGGGCATTCTAGTTGTCACATTTATCATGCAATTAATAAGTTCACATTATACAGTTAAAGTTATACATATCCATTCCTATTAAATGCCAGTAATATCTATTATTAACTTTAGTTACTTATATATTAAAGATTTCGATCCTTCAAGCAAGCGGATTTTATTTATAATTCGTCGTCGTGTTTACGAACGGACGGGTTATTGGGTTTTCTCATGCGGCTGGATTGGCTAGATAAACGGTGACCTTTCGCCAATAGATCACTTTGTACGGAGTACATAAACGATTCTGTTAGTTTGTCGTTAAAAAAAAAATTTGATAGTTGTTTTAGTATGGAGTTTATTAAAGTTAAAAGGTTCATAATATAACAAAAAATATTTTATGTTTATATGGTTTGAAAGAGTCTAAAATCTTGTAAATGTTAAAACTTAATATAAACTAGACGCATGCTTGCGCAATGCGATGACGATGGTGGTAGAGGCGGCGGCGTGGTGGTAGCGGCGACGGGTGGCGGTGGTGGCGGCAACTGGAGGCGGCGGTGGTGGCGGCGACGAGCGGTGGCGGCGGTGGTGGTGGTGAATGTAAAAGTAATTGATCTAAAAGGGGGTAGTGTTGTTATTTTAAGGGTTGAGGGATCTATGTTGTAAGTTATTTCATTAAGGGTATTATAGGTATAATAGGTATATATGTTTAAATTAGTGAATAAAGAAGAAGGTAATATAGTCATTTCAAATACATAAAGTTAAAAAAAGGGAGTTGCTCTTTTATATAAGATTAAAGATATAAGTTTCTATTTCCCGTTATTATATACTTAACCATTTATTATATACTTAAGTTTCTTCCCGTTTCTTTTGTATTTTTCGAGTTGAGTTTTTGTTTTGGTATCGTGCCTTGGGACTTACATGGGTTGCATCAAAAACACTGACAGAGTGAAAATCGGTGGCTTGGCCTCTGTCAGTGAGGGTTTTTCTCGTGTCACGGCACGAGTTTTTTGATCCTTTTTGTTTCCTCGCAGTTCAAGTCCCCAAGAAGGTCTAGGTTGCTGTTTATTTCGTTTTGTTTCCTAGACATGTAATTATTGTACATACTCGTTTGTACTGGTATCTAGTGCTTTGCTAGATATCTTTTTAATTTTAATATATAGCCGTTATAAAAAAAAAAGATATAAGCTTCTATTTAATGTGATGATTATATATGTTTATAAAGATAAAAAATTTAACCATATTGATTAAGATCTAAAACAAAAAAATCTAACGAAAATAGGAGGGTGTTTGTGATTACGTTTTGAGCTGATTATCTGATTATTGCATTTACATAACGCAGATAATGAAAACAAGTGTTTGGCAAAATAATTGATTATCTACGTTTTCATAGAGATAAAACGCAGTTTCAGAAAAGCAAGTTGGGACATGCTTTTTGAAAACGCAGTTTTTAAAAGCATAATCTGTTTTACAAACGCAATCCCAAACACCTCTAAGTATCTAACTACCAACTTAACTACTTACATTATAAAAACCCAAACTCAACCAAAACCTATAAAACTTAATTAGATAAAGCCACGTTATATTCATATTTGAAACGTAGAAAAATCACAAATGTTGTGTCTTGAAACCTAAATAAAAAGACCCAAGTTGAAGTATTTCTAGTAGGAAAATGATAGTTTTTCTTAAAAGATTCTTTTAAAACCACGACAATAGAACATGTGTAATCCATTTATTTTTTATATTTTTTTTGTTACATCTTTTAATTTTTTTCACGCGTCAAATAGTATGTAGGATATTTTATGAAGATGCATATCGGCACTATTCCTGTAATAGAATTTTGTCTTAGTATTTTGGTATAAAATATTAATATAATAATTATTGTAAAATTATGATGTCATGTCAATGACGTCGGCTACATGATCGATCTAGTGCGTCGTTTGATTATTAACGTTTAATATTAATATAAATATAAATACATATAAATGTAAACCTGTTCGTTACGTTTAATAAGCATTGGGAAGACTTTTCAAAAAAATAAGCTTCTTTGTTAAAGTTTCATTTTTATTTTAACCAGTGGTAACTAATGGTAATTAAGTTCATGTTAAAAATGATTGAAAACCCACATAATTAACCAGATTAGTTTCAAGATATATATATCGCATATATAAGAGTATGATCAAGTAACTCGAAGTATTATAGGGATTTTTTTTAAGTTAGTGATGGAATGTTCATTTTCAAAATGATTATCTTTAATCTTTTATTGAATCTCTTATTTTTTAAAGATTGAAAATGTTTATCTTTTTTTTTTTTTTTTTTTAAGGTGTGAATTACTCGCAAATATCGGAAGATCTAGCATACGTTGTCTTAACCGGATCCACGCTAGAGAGCTCCTTCGCAGAATAGATTCCCAATTAAAATCTCTTCGATGAGAAACCCCTATCACCCAGAGATCTGGAGGAAAAAACTCAACCAGGCCCACCATTAGTGAAAATTAAATACCTGTGACCACCTCCAAATATGCCTAGGGTAGGACTCGAACTTGAGACCTCTTATGAGGAAACAAGCAACCTTGCCACTAGACTATTCAGTGATGGTTGTTTATCTTATTTCTAGCCATTGAAAACCAAACATTTAATTACAACGACAATAATAGAGTATTTAAGAAACATTTATTAGCATGTTTATTTATATTTAAAAAAATTCTTGATTAAAAACATTCTTTTTTTAATTTTAATCATAAAAATCACATAAGAAATATGTTTAAAAAAAAATAATAGAAATTTTTGTAATGTATAATATACATAAGATATTATCAATGAGCCAATGAAGCACAGATTAACTGGCAAAATGTCTGGGAGCTATGAGGAGGTTTCCCTTATTTTTATCCACAGGTCTTACAGGTGTTTTTACTCTGAATTTCCTAGCTGGGTCATTCGCAAATTCAAGCCAAATATAATTGAACGTTCAAAAAAAACATATTATATATATATATATATATATTATCAATTATTTATAATTTAATTTATTTGTAAAACATTTAACTCGATCATTAATAATATTTTTTAAATAATTTTTGCTCTTTCAAAAAAATACATGTTTCTGTGAGGATTTTTCTCGTGTCTCGTTTGGTAATTGGCACGAGTTTTTTCATCCTTTTTACTCACCTCGCAGTTCGAGCTTTCAAGAAGTATCTAGGATTGGTTATTATGCGTGTTTCCTAGATAATTGTATTTGTAATTGTAATTGTAACTCTCGCTAATATCTAGTAATTTGCTAGATGTTACTTTTTCTTTATTAATATATTGCCGTTCTAAAAAAAAAATACATGTAATAAATCACGTAACATTTCTCACTATTAATTATGTGTATTTCTTTCATTGAAATATATAATTAACGGAATATTTTTATATAATTTCGTGTATCACACGAATAATAAGCTAGTATTAATAAAGAGTTGCAAATTGGATTTTGGAGCATGCGAAAGAAATGTGAAATTACTTATACCTAGCTAGAGTTAATGTGGTGTTGGTCCATCAAGTAAAAAGTTTTGTCTAAATTCAAAAGAGAAATGTTAGATCTACAAACTAATTACAAACAAAAGTTTACAAACATATGTGACATATGATGTGGACCAATCAACAAAGAAAGAGAAAAAATGATTTGATTTAATTGGTGGAATATTTGTTTGTAATTAGTTTGTCAACCTAGCATTTCTCAATTCAAAAATCAATTCTCCACACGAACGTATTTAAAATTATTTAGGAGTGTAAGTATTGTTTGAAATTTGGTGTTAAAGAAAAACTTATACCTATGTAGGTGGGTGACTAAGGACCGAAACCGAATAATTACCATTATATTTAAAAAGTAACTTTGGTTATGTGAGTGTAGTTACTGTAGCAAAAAGTACCATCTTCCAAGCATGGCATACAAGTGTTTTAACTTTACATCCTTCTACCTCCTTCCACCGACTTTACAAGATCCATACCATTCCTATCATATAATATTAAAATCCACAACATTCCTATCACTTGCCACCAGCCACCATCCACAAGAAAAGGAGTTCAAAGTCTCTAAGGTATGTTTCCTCTTAGCTATTCCATCTTTTGCAGATACGCAAGAGTCTGTTCCCCAAAATTGTATAACCTCCTAAACTTAACTTCCCTTTGTGAGGGGAAGTTACTGTAGCTAATAGTATAAGTGGGTATTGCATAAAGTACAAGTTAATAATGCAGGTATTTTGGAAATGGAAAACTACCGCGTGGGCCATGTGAATATGTTTTTCCTGACTTTTTATTAGTATTCTCCGAAATAGAAACCATGAAAAATTAAAATGTATTTATGTTTTACAGATTGAATGTGATAAAATATCAAATATACAATTGTCTGTGTACGGTTGCTGTTGACTAAAATTGGTCTTTGTTGACATTTGGAAGTGAGGAATTATTTTATTTTCCTAAAAATTTATTTCGAGTGTATTCAATATATTTACTTTTTTTTTATGTGTTACATTTTGTATGCATTTAACATATCTTAAAACAGTCATCATCAAAATCTTATATTAATTATATGTGTATGCTTGGTAATGTGATACCTAATGGTGTGTTTTGGCAACTATCACCAAACAAAACTTATAATTTGGTATCTAAGTTGGAAGTCTAAGATCCGCAGCGAAGCGCAGATAAAAAACTAGTTTAAATTAAGGAGCAAAAAAAGTTGCCTCATAATGTAGAACAACAATGTTGGTGCTGCAAAAAAAAAGTGCAACCGAGAAGGGGTTTGTCCACTGGTCGGTTACATGAATTGAACAGAGTCAATTGAAAGGTCAAATGGCATTCTAGCAAGCATTGAGAGGGACACTAGTTATTGTTGAGGGGAGCCTAATTAGATTTGCCCAAAAAAACCGGTTAGGGGAAAACCGGTTTTTCTTTTAACCGAAACCGAACCGATTTATAACCGGTTATTACCTAACTGGTTTCAGTTATTTGAAAACCGGCGGTTTGTAATCGGTTTTTAATTTCGAACGTTAGGGCCGGTTAGAAACCAGTTAATCCAAACGTACCGGTTAGAATAACTGGTTAAAAAACCCGGTTAATAACCGGTTAATATTGTTACCGTTAAACTATCCGTTATAGACATTAGTGACCCTTTAGCTTTTAATCACCATTTTGTGACTAATTCCCTCCATCCTAGTAGTGATCCCATCCATGTTTTCACTCATCCTCTTGCTATCAGCACTCAACTTTGAAGTCTTTTGATCCTGTTGGTCAATGAAGGTCTTCATCATGTTCATAAGATCTGAATTTGAACATCCTCCCGATGAGTCTGAAGTCTCCTTCTGTTAATATGGCCGAATCTCCTGATTGCCCTTGCTCCACCTGTTACCTGAATTACCAGAATAGTTAGAATTAAAAGCAGGGGAGTAAGTAGTACCTGAATTTCGGTTCTGATAACCACCGCTATGCTGGAAGGCTCCTTGATAAGAAGTTTGATTCTGAGTGTACTTGACTTCCTCTTGAACTATACTCTCACAGTCCTCAGAGTAATGCTGTCCTCCACAATGATCACAGCCACATGCCAAGACATTCATATCTTTCCCCACTTGCTGAAATGTTTTATTCATCGTGTCTGAAAGTGCCTTAATCTCTTCCAACACCTCAGAATTTCCAGAACTACTACCTTCAGCTCTAGCAACAGTCCTCTGTGGCTTCCTACATGGTGGAGGCTCCCTAGCTGTATCCGTCTTTACCAAGTCTTCCATAATCTTGTAAATCTCATTAGTAGTGGCATAATTAGATTGCCACCACTGGCCAAATCCAACTCTCTCTTGCTCTTCTTAGTCAAACCCCCTACGAAGATATCGATCTGCTCATCCTTTTCGAATCCATGACCTGGACATTTTCTCATCAACTCCTTCAACCTCTTCAAAGCATCTACAAGATCTTCTCCCTCATCTTGTCTGAATGAATTAATCTCAATCTTTAACCTCCTAGTCATCTGAGCTGAGAAAAATCGTTCAATGAAAGCTTCCCTTAGTTCATTCCAAGTTGTGATACTGTTCTCTTCCAATTCATCAAACCATGTGGCTGCCTCTCCCGCGAGAGACAAAGGGAAAAGCTCCAACTTAACATTTTCCTCTTGGTTCGCCCCATATTTATACAACCTGCAGACTTTCTCAAACTTCTCTACATGACTGTGAGGATCCCATTTCTGAACTCCATCAAACTGATTCTCTTCCAACCTTTGAAGATGATTGCTCTTAAAAACAAAATTCGCAACAGTGGGTGGAGGGCGAATAGTAGAACCCCGAGTTGGTTGAATAACCCGAGTTCGCTCCCTAATCGGAATATCGAAACGGTTTCTTTGATCCGCCATGTTAGCTACAGGGCGAAGGCGAGGTGAAACTGGTGGTGTTGATCTAGGTGTTTCGTTAGGAGTAGTCTCAACTTTTTCCTCGTTGTCACTCTCCTCTGTTGAATAGACAATCCCCTCTCTAGGTTTGGTTTCTCGGAATTCAGGGGGTTTGGGAAAGTCACTCCCTGAAGTGCTAGTAGGATCTATTTTGACAGGTGAAGGTGAAGTTTGTTTGGTTTGTTGCTTGACTCGTCTCCTAGATCTACCCGGGTTTGACACAGGACTCTTAAGCGGGCTCCAGATGACCTTGTGTTCATCCACTTCCTGTAAACCTGCAAAACCAATCTAACAAAACCGTCAACCGCAACTGATTACAAAAATAAATAAAACTAATTACAATAAAATAAACTAAACTATTAAAACAATAACTTCCTTGCAAATGAATACAAGGAAGGATCGTACTACAAAAACTCAAACAAAAATTCCTTAACAAAAATAGTCCCCGGCAGCGGCGCCAAAAACTTGATGTGTGAAATCTAGTTTAATAATTTATAAACAAGGACGACCTAATAACTGACTACTACACACTCTCGGGCAGTG
>JAOEHQ010046232.1:0-11707 GCA_025447715.1 Asclepias incarnata
TGGAGATATTTAAATTAGTGAATAAAGTATAGGGGTATATTGGACTTTTTAAAGACATAAAGTTTAAAATGGGGGAGTGATAGTTTGTTTTATAAGAGATTAAAGATATATATATATATATATATCAATAAAGTCAACACCAATGACACAAGTTGTTGCATATATTATTGGACATTAATGTATATTCATGATAGATTCATGCATATATAATCAATTAGAACGTGCTATCCCAGATCGGTAGATGATTAAAATGATAATATATTATATTTCCTTTTAAAAAAAGATTTAAACAATTGTGCAACTTGCAATTTTGTGTAAGCTTCACATATGTTCGTGGGTCTTATGTAAAGTTACAACAACAGCTACTGTACCTAATCCCGTCATAAACGGGGTATAAGAAGGTGAGATGTAGACAATCTTAACTTTGTCATAAGGGTAGACAGACTGCTTCAGCCATTAAGAGAGAGTGCACGTAAACGTGTGTGACAATACACATAAGACGATACGTAAAGTTATAACAAATCTGGCCTTAAAAATTCAATCTCAAATCCGGTAGGCAATGATAAAAACCGGTCACGTTATTTCATAAATATACGGGAATTACAATTTTGAACCAATGAAGACATTGAAATTTGAAACTCAAGGTGTTCTAAAATGGGTTTAGTTGAAATTAATTTGTGTTGATGTCAATTTGGTATTCTACTCATGCTTTACTTGTGTATCTTTGTGATTTTAGACTGCTTTTTCTTTTTTCTCTCCGACAACAGGAACAAGTGCAATTGTTCTTAAGTATTTTACAGTTTCATGCTTTCTTTTAGGACCGAGCATGAGTCGGTTTGGGTCGGTTTTAATTTGACCCGAAACCGAAACATGATGTGTATAAAAGAAAGTTTATTTTATATGAATTATGTTAATGTAAGTTGAGATGGATGATAAACATGAGTGGCTTGTTCGCCTAATAGTATATATATCTATGGTAAATACTAAATTATAAAGCATTTGAGTTGCATTTTATAACTAGAATTTTTAAGTACACCGATAATATTATTTTGTCCCTATATTTAGTACTCAAATAAAATTCAATGCAAAATCAATTAATCAAAACAAATTCAAATTAATTAAAACAGAAATTTTGATGTATTATTATAAATTAAAAGGTCACATAACAATGTATAACAAATTTATATAAAAAAATCAACTTTGTAGAATAATTATAATACCCCTTCTTACACAACTATCACGGATATCCGCCGTTGTCACTCCAACCTTCGGCTATTGTTCATTGCAGCGGCACACTTTTAGTTTTGTTAAAATAAGAACTTAGCAAATAACCAAATACAAGAGTGTTATAATGTGTTCGATTAAAAATGAATGGTATTCAACATTTCTTTAGGTACAATTTGGATTTTGTCCAGGTCCTCACAAAAAAAAAAAAATAGTAATAATAATTACCCCAGTTATCACTAAACCCGCTTTTAACATCATAACAACCGGGTCTTGGTACTATCTACCTGAAGATTAGAGACTGAGTATAGTTTATTATCCTGATCAGGCCGGGAAGTGTCCACTACCGATTTGGGTAGTTTTGTGCGCCGCACCATCGCAAATGACATGCACCTCTGTAAACATAGCTAAAGTTAAGAACTTGGAAATTAAGGTAGAAGGAAAAATGGTATTTGTAGAGAGAAAAATGGTATTTAGAGGGAATACCTCTTTTTGTATTAGCTTTCAAAGGGTTTAAGGCTAAAGGCTTTCATTAGTCACATGGGGAGGGGGTATTTATACATAATACCTATAATCACTAATACCCCTCCACAATTAAACAAATTACAATTTATCACCATAAATCTATTTCTAACAATCTCCCCCTTGGTGATGAATTGTAAATGGTACGAATCTTCCTATCTTTAAATACAAATGTGTTGATGAAGGTCTTCGAAGCTTTCTCGTTGTCTTGAAGATCTTCAATCAAACTTGACTTTAAATCTTGAAACTTGAAATCTTTTCAGAGTGCGGAAGCTTGAGCTCATCGATGGTGGGAATGGGAAAGTTTGATTAAGGAATCAAACTAGAAGCTTGGTTTGGCTTTGACGCTTTTATTTCTGAATTCAACTTTTCAGCTCCCCCTCAAACTAACAATCATCTTGAGCATTTTTATCTATCAAACAAATCTTCTTTGACTCTAGCTCCCCCTAAAATAAACAAACTTTTTGTGGGGGTAACAATTGAGGGTAATCTTCTTGCTCCCCCTCGGATAAGCAACCTGCAATGCTTTTTCGACTTGATATCCTCTTTCTCCCCCTCATGATGAAAGTGTGAGAACATCTTCATCATGAATAATGAGAAGTCGAAAACGGGGATTGGTTGATTATGAAGTTGACGTCTTAAGTAAACAGCTTCAGCTCGGGTTATACACTGAGATATGTATAAGCCACTTGGCAACAACCTACTTTGAAGTAATCTTTGGAACCCATTTGAGAGGGGATCCAAAGTTTTTAGAAGCTTTCGCGAAGTAGTGGTAAGTTGTGTCAATTTGATCCACCGACATTGAATTCCACATAGATCTGAAACCCGATGTTTCATTTGGAAAAAATTTTTGTGGAATCAATGGTGATTTGAATGGAGATGCAGGTGGGTGAACAAAGGCATGCACTTTTTGCACACGAGTGTGGACGTCTCGTGGTGCAAGTTTTAGTAACTCCGAGAAAGAGTATATTAGAGGTGTGCCTTGTGTGGACTTTGAGGGAACAGGTGTTGGTTGTTTCCATACAATACTTGTTACAGAGGATTTCAAGGTGTTGGAAGACTGAATAATTGTATGAGAAACTTTGGGGGAAGCAGTAAACCACCCATATTGATCACGGAATTTAACATTTCCATTGATGCAACGTTTGACCAGAAATGGGTTGGAGGAAGATTGAGAGGTTTGAACTTTCTGGGGTGAGGTTTTGGATTGATGAAAATATGATTTTGACTTGTTTGGGAATAGTATGGTTTTCTTAGGAAGTTGTTTTTGTTTGTGAGAAGGTGGAGTTGATTTGGATTTGGTAGCATTGAAGTTCTTTGATGTTTTGGGTGGGGGGTTTTGTCTTGTAGAGTTTTTTGGTTTGGTGAATGAAGGATGCTTGGTAGATTTTGGTTTTGGTGGGGTAGACATGGGTTTTGTTTCATGAGATTTTTCGGTAGGGTTAGGAGTTGGTGATTTGTTGGAAGTATCTTGTGGTTTGGGTGAAGTACTGAACTGAATAATCTTTGTTTGCAAAAGATCATTTTCTTTCTGAAGTTTTTCAATAGAAGCCAAAATAAGATCATTTTCTGATCTAAGGTCTTTATTTTCAGCTTGAATGACAACCAAGTTTTGCAAAATGAGCTCATTTGCCTGTTTAAGCCTTTTGTTTTCCGCTCTGAGTTGATCATTTTTAAGTTCAAGCTTATCATTTCTTTGTTGCGATTTAGACAAAGATGCATGCTCAATTTCAAATTTTTTAGTCATTGCAGACAATAAACTCAACGCTGAATCCAACGCTTCTGCTGCATCTATATCAGAAACATGATCGAACTCACTCGACATTATAAGATTTTTACAAAACACGAGATTTGACTAGAAGTTTAAACACAATGCAAGAACTCAAAACTTTTAGCCCAAAGCAAAATTAGCCCAACAAAATTTAGCCCAACAAACAATAATACCCCAAATAAAGAACTTGAGCCCAAAAATAAATATAACCTTTATATTATTATTATGGACATTATTATCTCCTCCACACACACAACACTTCTCCTTTGTTTTTTCTTTTCTCTGTATCTGTATCTGCACTTCCCCCCCAAAAAAAAAATTAGCTTCTTTTTCTTCTTTGCCAGACCAGAAAAAAAACAATCACAGGACCAAGAAATCACGGCTGCATCTTCTTCTTCTTTGCGAGATCAAACAGAAAAGAAAAAAAAAATTCTTTTTCTTCTTCTTCAGCGGTGGGAAAGAAAAAAAAAGGGCGGCTGCAAAGCCGTGGTTCACGATGTCCGGCGAGGCGGCGGCGGCTTTGGAATCTGATCGGAGATTCACCTGAGCGGCGGCGGCAAGTGACTGGTAAGATGATTGAGAATAAGATGATAAATCTCAGAATATATATATATATTTTTTTTTATTGAAGAATACCAGTATTTGAGTGAAACCAGTATTTGAGTGGAAGCCCCCTTTTTCTTTTAGTGAAAAACCGGTTTTGAAGGAGGGATATCGGTATTTGGTAGTCGGGAAAACTGGTATCGTAAGCTGTGAGAGAAAGCCGGTTTTGAGAGTTAAGAGAAAGTCGGTTTTGAGGAATGAGAGAAAGTCGGTTTTGAAGAATGAGTGAAAGCCGGTAATGGTGGTTATGGAAAGCCGGTAATGGCTTTTGATGGAAAGCTGGTAGCGGGGTTGAGAGAAAACCGATAATGGTTAGAGGGAAAACCGGTAATGGTTGTGGAGGAAAGCCGGTAATGGTTAAGGGAGAAAGCCGGTTTTGACAAAGGAAAGGGTAAGTGTTTGTGTTTGAGAAATCAAGTGAGAAAAATACTAATACTGGTTTTGGTATAAACCAGTTTTAGTTTTCGAATTCACACAAACACCAATGCAGCGAATCGAGCAAAAGAAGGTGAAATACTCAGGCGAAAAACGGTAAAGCAGAATGTAAAAACAAGCAACAGCAGGTTAGTGAAAGCCGATATAGAAGAAGAAATTCAAGAAAGGAAAACCGGTAATTATGATGAAGAAATTAGTATAAAAACAGGTATTCCAATACCGGTTTTCTTGAAGGAAAACCGGTTTTCTTGAAGAAATGCACACAGATCTCGTTTGATGAATTTTTAGAATTGTAAGATGAGATATAGATGAAAAAGAGCAGAAGCTGAACGTATAATTACTGGTAAAAAACAGGAAACACTAACACTAACAAGATCAAAAACGCAAAGAAAGTAGGAAACTTGAACGTGTTTTATGAGAAAACGAATTTTGACAAGAAGTGAAGGAAAAAAGGTATAAAGATCGAAACTTTAGCCAAAATAGAACAAAATCAAGCCATGGAATGGATTGGGATCGATCACCAAAGTGATTTTGCTCTGATACCAATTGTAAACATTGCTAAAGTTAAGAAATGGAAATTAAAGTAGAGAGAAAGTAGTAGGTATTTGTATGTAATATGGAATGTATTATGCTAAAAGGGTTGAAGGCTAAAGGCTTACAAGGGTTATATGGGGAGGGGGTATTTATACTAATCTCCTATTATCACTAATACCCTTCCGCAATTAGACATAATCTCCTATTATCACTAATACCCCTCCACAATTAGACAAATTACAATTTATCACCATAATATCTATTTCTAACAATCTCCCCCTTGGTGATGAATTGTAAATGATACGAATCTTCCTGTCTTTAAATACAAATGTGTTGATGAAGGTCTTCGAAGCTTTCTCGTTATCTTGAAGATCTTCAATCAAACTTGACTTTAAATCTTGAATCTTGTACTCATGCAATGCGGAAGCTTGATTTGGCTTTGAAGCTTTTATTTCTGAATTCAACTTTTTAGCTCCCCCTCAGACTAACAATCATCTCGAGCATTTTTATCTATCAAACACATCTTCTTTGTCTCTAGCTCCCCCTAAAATAAACAAACTTTTTGTGGGGGTATCAATTGAGGGTAATCTTCTTGCTCCCCCTCGGATAAGCAATCTGCAATGCTTTTTCGACTTGATATCCTCTTTCTCCCCCTCATGATGAATGTGTGAGAACATGTTCATCATGAATAATGAGAAGTCGAAAACGGGGATTTGTAGATTATGAAGTTGACGTCTTACATAAACAGGGGCATCTCGGGTTATACACTGAGATGTATATAAGCCATTTTCATCGAATCATTTACAAACAACCTTTGGGACCCATTTGAGTTTTGGCCCAACGGTTTTTGTCTTGATTGTCCAAATGAAAGTTTCATCGATTCGACGAATAGAAGTTGCATTCCACTGGGGATGGAAACTCGGTGATGAAGGTGAAAAGAGTTGCCGTGGAAGCAAAGGGGAAAAGTCATTCACTTTTTGCACAGGTTTCGGTGCAAGTTCAAATAGCTTCGAAAGAGAATACTTGAATGACTTTGACTCAGAAGACTTTGTTTTTTGAATAGGTTTCCATTTTGACTTTGTCAACTGAGATTTGGCTTGGGAAATAAATAAATAATTATCTTCAAAAGATAGAAATGAAATTGGAGTCTTGATTCCATCAAAATTAGGCTTCAGAGAATACCTTTTATCCATTTGCAAGGAATAGTTGGTGAGTTGAGAAACTTTTCTTTCAAGGGGTTTTGGAACATTAACTTTGGGTTTGGGAGAGATTGACTTTGGAAAGCATTCAGATTTTTCACTCTTTGGAATGGAAGAATTACTTGATTTTTTTTGGAAGATTGCAAGCTGAGTGTCTAAAGATTGTATTTTTGAAATAAGAGTGGTATTTTCTGCAAGACTAGATTCCAAAGATGATATGCTACCATTGAGCTTTGTGCGAGAATTGTCCAATTCTTCAGTTAATCTTGACAACTGAGTTTGCAATTCATCATTCTTCTTTGTAAGCTCTTCACTGGTTAATAACAAAAAATCATTCTGAAATTCGAGATTTTTGTTCTCCTTTTGAACGATTTCTTTTGTCCTTTGAAACCTTTCATTGTCAACTTTGAGTTGGAGATTTTCTTTTCGAATGGCATCAAGATTTTTTAAAATGAGAACATTTGCTGACTTGAGTTTCTCGTTTTCGGATCTAAATTTGGAATTCTCAATTCCAAAATCAAGTGTGAGTGATTCGATTTGTTGGGAAAGTTCAGAGTTTGTTTGTTCAAGATGGATAATTTTCGTTTTCTTTGTTTCACAAAGTTTTATCCAATGATCAACATGATTTTGTAATCTCTTATTGTCCTTTTTTAAGTTAAGACATTCTTGATCGTAAGACATGACTGCATACAAATTCAGTACAAATAAGTTTTTCAGAAGAAAAACCGGTTTTGAGATAAAAAAAAAAATGGAAAGGGTTCGTGCTTGAGTAATAAAATGAGAACAATACTAATACAGGTTTTGGAGTAAACCTAGTATTAGTTTTCAATTATCACATGAACACCCACACACGACAAAAAGGAAAAAAAAAAAAGGTAAAAAAAAATATGAAACCTAACGGAAACTGGTATTAAAAAGGTCAAGGAAAACCGGTATTTAAGAAATGATTTTGACAGAGTATGTGTAAGTAAAATCGTATGAGAACAATACGAATACCGGTTTTGGAGTAAACCGAGTATTAGTTTTAGAAGTCACACAAAGCACCAACACACAAAATATTATGAAAACCGGTATACCAATGGCAGTGGAATATAAATACCAGTATACCAATTTTAATTGTGAAATGGATCAAAAGAAATACCGGTATTGAAGAGGTGGGCCATTACAAGAATACTTGTGATCTGGGCTGGGCTTGGTGTGGGCTGGGTTGTTGGGCCTAAGGAAACCGGTAATTGCAAGAACTGAAAGAGGAAAAACGGTATTTAATGAAAATAAAAGTGAACACAGGAAAACTGGTAAAAGAAAAACTTGGAAAACCGGTATTATAATAAGAATATTCAAATTAAAACCCTTTTTTGTTTTTAAAATCTGGAAGAGGTATAATATATGAAAATGATCAGGAATGGAACGCCTATCTACTGGTGTGAGGGACAAACACTAACAATAACAGAATCAAAAACACGAAAATTAAAGCAAAGTTGGCCATTTTTCGAATCGAGATCTTGACTTCGTTTGAAAGAGTTAGGTTCTGAAACTTTCCAGGAATGATTATGATATAGAAATGAAGTGATTTATGATAAAAATCAGGAAACTTGAACGTGTATTATGAAAAAACGAATTGGTGCTAAGTTTGGTGAAAAACGTGAATAAAGAAACGAAATCTAGCAAAAGATGAACAAAATCAAGCCATGGAATGGATTGGGATCGATCACCAAGGTGATTTTGCTCTGATACCAATTGTAAACACAGCTAAAGTTAAGAAATGTAAAATTCAAGTAGAGGGAAAGTGAGTTTTGTAGAGAGAAAGTGGGTTTTGTAGAAGGAAAGTGGGTTTTTGTATGGGAAGTGAAATGTATTATTTATCAAGGTTAAGGGGAAAAGCTTACAAGGGTTGAGGTGGGAAGGGGTATTTATACACTTGACCTATTTTCACTAATACCCCTTCCACACCTAGATAATTACAATTAATCACCATAATCCTATTTCTAACAATAGTAAAGAATTTGGTTTGTGGGACTCCAAAATCCAAATCAATGACTTAAATTGTGTCCCACAGGATACGAGCTAGTGTAGGACAAATGCCCCCAAATAATATAAAAGGGCCACACGGAATACATCCAATATTATGTTCATTTCTTCGTACTGGAATTATAGCCCAATCAATGCATGCTAGGCCCATCATCCTTCTCTTTTCAAATCATAGAATTCAAATCAGGAGACATCGTCAATTGTATTCTTACAAAACGACGCTATTAGATATCTTCTCACGCTTTGTTATTTTTTTTACGAATTTTGATGGACGGTTTGTGACAATGACCTCCCATACCCCGTTCTTGACGAACTGGGTATCATTGTTGTTGTTATCGTTTATTACAATGGGTACTAATGATTGTTTAAAAGTAGTAGATAAATGCTGATGTCAGTGATGTGTCATATTTTTTTTTTAATGCAACAACTCATATCGTCTTTTACAAGATAGTTATGAGAAAGCTAAAGCTATTAAAAAAGATACACGAAATTAGGTGATGTAACTTAAATGTGTGCTTTTTTTTTTCATCTTTACATATTTAGAAGATGGGGTGAACCAACTCGTGAAGAAAATTTCGAAGGAGTAAATTAAACCAAGTTGTCGCGTTTGACCTCTCGTTTCTTTGGCTTGATGTGTCACAACTTTATCGTAACGTAATTTCGTTAATCTTGTACAATTAGCATATAAATCTAATGATGTTGTACATGAAATGAGCAAATGTATGTGTAGAAAGACTCATCTAGACAAATTAAGGCTATTAAGCCAAAACTAGATTTTAAAGCTCAACCAAGCTTGAGTTATTCAGGCCTTGGAATACTTACCTTTTAAATGGCTGGCAGTCCATGAGTACAACTAAACTCAAATATGTGTATAATTGTATGAATCACATGATTGTATGAATCATATGAACTTCAGATGGGACCAACATGTCAACATATAATAAATGAATCATATATATATATATATATATATATGTGTGTGTGTGTGTGTGTTTTTAAAGATGTGAATTACTCGCGAATGTCAGGGGGTCTAACATACGTTGTCTTAACCGCATCCGCGCTAGAGAACCCCTCGCAGAATAAATCCTCAATTTAAACCACTCGATAAGAAACCCCTATCACCTAAATATCTGAAGGAAAAAATTGACCACCCCAACGAATATGCATAGGGAAGGATAATATAATCATTTATGATGTAATCATATATGATGTGTATAATATAATCATTTTTCTTATCGCAAAATGCATGCAAAGAGTGTCTTCTCAATTTTTTATTTTGGCAAAATAACATAATAATATATTGATCGTGAGATCAAGAAGATCACAATTGATGATACAAGTGAACTTGTGATATTACATATTGAAATTGAAACACTAATTTGAAACCAATTGAATTACAAATTGAAATCGAGACAATTGAAGAAAACGTCTTCACATCTTGAAGTGTCGTAACTGGAAACTTATAATGCGTAATATCTTGAGTATCAATGTTATCCATTTTGAAATTTCTATGTTACAAAAACAAAGAATTCAATTTCATGGGGTGATATTTGGATGATGAAGTTCTTGCCTTCTTGGTTGTTAATATGGTGCAATTTTATTAAGAGAAAATTTTAATTTGTGTAGACAATGCTTGTTAAGTTGATGCAATTTCATAACATATAAAATGGTTACTAATTTGGTGCAACTTCATCTATACGGTATTTGAAGGGTGTCTTAAAATTTGAATTTTTAAATACATTTCAAATTTACTCTTGCATTTAATATTCTAATCAAGTTTAATGCAATATCAAATAGTCACAAAAAAAAAACTAATTAAAACAAAATTTTAATATATTATTATGAATTAAAACAGTCAAATGTAAAAAAACAAAAAACAAAAAAAAACACACAAATAAAAAATCAACTTAATAGCATAGAACTCCTATAACACTATACACAACTATTACGGACGTCGGACGCCGCCACCTTCAACCTTTTAGCCGTATGTCTTTGCTAAAATATTTAAAAAACATTCGGTTGTTATGCATTACACGGATACACTTCTAGTTAGACAAAATTCTTAGTCGTTGAAGATTTATTGGCGGTTTGAATATTGTGGAAGAAATTTGATATCATACATGCATTTAGAACCATAAAGTATGCACTATGCAAGTATTTACATCTTAATTTGAGATCTAAAAATTGATGCATCAAAGTTTAAAAAAAAAGTTTTATAATTGAAATAAAAGAATACATCGTCACTTAGATAGAAAATGAATTCAAGAATGTGAATTTTTTTTTACGTGACTCATGCATTTACAATGATGAAGCAGTGACCGATTTTGAACACTTATAACGTGGGAGCGGAACTCAGTAAAACATAAAATCTAACTTTGTTAATTATATGCAAAAGAAAAAAGCGTTCTTGTAGTTATATATAAAATAAAGGCAATAAATAGACTCTAAAGTATACTAAAATGGTTTTCCATGATCTCCTTTAATGATATTTTGTCTATAAATTTTGGAAGAGGCTAATATACAATATGGAAATTATTTTTAAGGGCTATATTAAAAAATTAGTACTAAAAACTCCTTTTTTGGAGGGGCTACAACCCCCCTTGGCCCCAAGAAAGATCCGTCCATGGATGGAAGATCCATGGCCTAAATCCTTTCGACTTTTTTTTTATACCTAAATACCACCTTTTGCTATAATTACACCCTTACAATTTAATCTTCCATATGGAGCTTTCATGTATCTTTAAGCGATCATGATATGTGCACCATCTTTTTTTAACCGTAAATTATTAAAAATATATTAAGATGTTGTATTATATTAAACTGTGAAACATATCTTGTGTTATATGAATAAAAAAGATAGTATATGAATCATCTTATACCAAATATAGGCTTAGGGCTTCTCAATTTTTATGGGCTGGCCTTTAGAAATATAATGGGCTCCTATTCAGTACTATGGATCTGAAAAAATTACCAAATGGGAAAGCCTCTCAACTTCCTCCATAAAATTTCTCAACCCTAAATCAATGTTTTCAGAACCTATCCGGACGTCGAATCACTCTAAGAGGCGGTTTAAGGTTCAACCGGTTGGACCGGACCGGAAAAACCGGACCATATTATGTTTATAATTAAAAATACGATATGTCCGAAATAATACATACGATATAGTTGCATTTTATAACACAAAAAAAGGTTGGAAGAGCTGGTAAGTGCGTCTACCCTTACAGCCGAGTTCGTGAGTTTGAGCCCGTTAGCCTACAATCTATTTTACTTGAGTTTTGTGTAACACCCAACATTTAAGAAAAACTGGATTTCCAAAAATTTTGCCAAACGGCGCATAACAGCGGAAACTTTAAATAAAATCATTTGAAATCAATGGTGTTACTAAATCCAT
>JAOEHQ010046233.1:0-11707 GCA_025447715.1 Asclepias incarnata
AGTAAAACACCTCCACCCAATACCCCACACTTGAGCAAATACCTAAATATTTCTCAATCATGCTTGCAAGCGGGATAAAACCTGTGCCACTTGAGGACATCACATGGTGGAGCCCAGACTTTGTAGGTGGTGGTTGGCCACTTGAGTAGCCCAACATGTATTTAGTGCATAAAACCTCATAAATCATTTCATTATAAAAAATAGATAATTATTAAAGTAATACAAAAAGAAAAAATTGGATGGAAAGTGTTTCTGGTGAAGGCGACCCGATGTGTTTCAACCCATACAAAAATTACCCGTTTTGACCCATTACCCAGCTCGCACGTTCTGCTCATCTTTCCACCTCCGTGGTTAATGCTAGAAAGTTTTAGATGCTTTTCAAGCAGTTTTAGAATATTTTAAAATATAAAATGTTTATGATTATGAGATTATGAATGTGAATTCTGATGGTAGCTCCATACCGCAACAACCATTCTGTTATGCAGTGCCACTATAGCTACAGTGCTTGTGGATTAGGCTCAGATGGGACAGATAGACTTATTCAATTGGTTCAAGAAATGCAACACAGTAAGCTAACACCCACTGATGGAACGTTGTATGGTGCAAAGATCACTGGTGGTGGGTCTGGTGGCACCATATGTGTCCTCGGCAAGAATTCAGCCCAAAGTACTGAACAAATCCAACAGGTATTTACCCTTAGGTACTTCATGTGAAATTTGATGACAGTTCACTTGTGTTGTTTTGGTACCATGACAAATTTGTATCTTTTATGACAAATATGCAGATTCAAAATAGATACCAAAATGCAACAGGCTACAAGCCATTTCTATTTGAGGGTTCATCACCCGGTGCCGGGAAGTTTGGTCATCTGAAAATTCGCAGCCGTGTAGTTCAACAGAAGAATCATTGAGTAGTTATTATTTGTATAATTGTGTCCATATAAATCCTTCACTATAGTTTGTACTAAACAAAGATTTTGCAAATCAAATGTCTGTTTATTATGATTGTAATGTAATATAAATTCCTTGGGTCTTGGAGATTCCTTTTGGCATCTTATCTTAATTTATTTACATTTGTGGGGCAAACAATCTTTCTGTAAATGTTGTCATGTTGAATTGTTGATAAGTCGATGTGTGAAGGAGCGTATGTAGAATGCTTTAAAGGTTTCAATTGTTTGTAGGTGTATGAAGTGACTGGATCAATATTTTTTTTTAAGGCAATAGAATACATTTCAAATTTATTTATTTTTTTAAAAAACAAACCGTCTTTGGGCTTATGACTGCCCACATACATAATAGACATAATATCCCTTGCTGACCTTTGAAGAAAAAATCTATTAAAGCTCTATATAGGGCTCAAGTTTATCTTTGTCATTTATACCAATTTGGATTATAAAAAAGACATGTTAAAAAAAGGAAAATTACTTAAATCTTTTGTATAAGACAACAAAATATATAATGTGTCACAATCCCTCCTATTTGACGATAACTAATAATTACTCAAAGTATAGTTGAGCAACAAGCTTATTTCTATACCTTGAGATTGACTTTACTTACTAAGAATTATTATTGTACTTATAATGTACTTATAAGTGCCGGTAAAACACACAGACATATTTAATGCAAAAGAACCACACATCATTATTATTAGATTAGAGCACTCGGTGTGGGGTGGTTTTCACATCGTAAAAGCATATCACACTGGTCAAATATCACACTGGCCGACTTTTGTGAGTGTATTTTGTATTTTTATGTTTTTTACTCATTATATGTCACTGTTATCCACTAAAAATATCGAAGGACTCAAGATAATCGTTATGATGGTGTTAACGTGACAATTTTTTCCTCAAAGTCACCACACTCGAAGTGGATGCCATGGATAAACTTTCATTTCCAACTCACTCCACTCCACTCCATCCTTCCGTGTGACAGACAGGGGAACAAGTGTAATTTCTTTCATCCCACGACTCATTAGTGATTCAACAATCAACATCTTGGTTTTTGTCGTGATATTAGAGATTGCTTATTTATAAGCTTTTTTTGTTTAAAAAAAAATCAGATAGATACTTGATTATTACTTTTTAGTATAGAAATAATAATAATAATAATATTCGTTAGCGATTAAGTGCTTAAAAATGTTATTGATTATGTGCTTAAAAAAAGAGTAAATAAGCAAGTTGTTATTTAAGGAGAAAAAAAAAACCCTTTTCTAACCAACCAATCAACCAAGGCCAATTGTTGTTAACTTTGTGAATCTTTTTTTGGTGATCAAATTCATCGTCATCATTAATAGCATCTTCATCTTATTCCAATCCCAATTCCAATTCCAATCATTTTATTATATAAACTAGTGTTTCATTTGAGACATAATTAGATTAGATCAGATCAATATCAGATAATCAAACACACACTGACTGATTAAACTAACAAAAATGTTGACGTCAGCAAATCCAGTTACAAATGTATTTGTATACGGAAGTTTATTAGCAGACGACGTCGTTCGGGTCCTTCTTAACCGCATACCTCAAAATTCACCTGCCACTCTTCACGGCTTGTCAGTCTCTCTTTCTCTTTATTATTATCATTAATTATTTTTTATTATTTTAATTGTTTTATATACATACATACATGCATATATATATATATATATATATATATATATATCTTAGATTTTAACGTTTTTCCAATTAATTAAAAATAATAACAATGTAACATATCATATCCATTTTCCCGACCCAATAAAAAAGAGAAACATCGACAGCTGGATGTCATCCGGTCACCCTGTATTGCGCGGAAACTATTTTATTTAATAATAACTAATAATGTATACTTACTTAGTACAGTCCATCCTGTAAGTTGGGGGGGATAGAATGGCAAAGTTAACGATAACGTCGATGCTACATTACATTACATGAATAAATGCTATAGGAATTGATTAGGAGGGGATTTATGAGGGTTCTTAGGACATTCAAAAGGGGTATGAAGACTTTAAAAAGATGTATGCAATGATCATGGGCCATTGATCTTTTAATTGTAGTATGGTTTAGGTTTGGTCCCATGAGCTTTGACAGTTTAGAACGACTAGTTTTGTTTTTGAATTACCTTTCTAACCTTAGCTAACGTAACGTCAATTGTATGACAACCACCACATGATTAGAAAATAGTCAAGTAAAGTTTATGGATCTTTTCGGCACGTTGATCAAAGTTTGTAGTACCCCCATACTGTGATAATTCTGGCAAAAAATGTGGTTTCTTACTTCATCTTCTTATTGTTAACAATTCACAGGCATAACTTCCATCTGTAATATATATATATATATATATATATATATTTTTTATTTCTTCTTTTCTTGTAGTCATAGATTTAGCATCAAAGAGCGTGTTTATCCTGCGATTCTACCTGTAGAAAACAAAAAAGTTACAGGAAGGGTATGTTTATTCCTTTTTATATCGTCTCCTTGATCTTATGGTCATTTCCCAATTTTTACTATGAAGATCATTTTCTGGTATCTTTATTATGATAAACAGCATCATTGGCGAATATAGATAATTCATATAAAACTATAAAAGCCAAACAATACCCCAATACGTGTTTTAGGAATCCATCTGTCCCATGTAAATTGAAACATTTTTTAAGTTTTGGATAGTTTTCCAAGTTACAATTACCTATCTGTACACTTCTCTTATTTTATAGCGCTATTGAACGGTATTTTTTTAGTTATCGTGTATTATAACTGTTGTTAATCATTTTGCTGCAGGTCTTACAGGGGATTACAGCCCCAGAATTAGATATTCTAGATAAATTCGAGGATTTTGAGTATGAAAAGAGGGTTGTTGATGTTTCTTTGCTGGTTTGTATCTGAAACCATTCTCATATATTTGGTAGCCAAATTTTACTTACAAAGTTTTGATTGGTTATGCAGGATAGCTCTGATATGTTACAGGCTTACACCTATGTTTGGGTCGACAAGGATGACCCTGATCTCTATGGAGAATGGGATTTTGAGGTAATAGTCTTTGTTGAATACCTGCACGTAAAAAAAAGGGTAAATGGGTGGGAACCCTCTGGTCCCATGTACCGTCTTGGTACCCAGAGCGCACACCGCATAGAACTCATGCCCGGCGACTCACCATTCTCGCACATGGATCACAAGCTATAGTTTCTCCACTTGCTTTTTGCAAGGTTTGAACCTGTGGCATGCAACCTTCATCGGTGGGTCCATGCGGTCACATGGTGGCGATACCACTCCATCTAATGATGGATTGGTTACCTGCACGTATTCTATTACAAATTTACAATCTACTTATCTACACATGCAACCTGGCTGCCTGTTTTAATTCCCAAATCTTGGATTCATGCAAAACAAAGTAGTGCACTGCACATGAGTTAGAGCCTTAGAGGTAGCAATTTCAACATCTGACTTCTTCTACTTATATACATGGGTCATGTTTTATTTTTAAGATATCAAATGGGTCAAAAATCATTTTTATAAAACCCCCTAATTTGCTTTATTGAAAAGAAATCTGAGTATTGATTTATGTTTTGAAATCATATTTAACACACAAGTAACAAGTTATTTGTAAAGATAAATTAGAAATCTTGGACAAAAAGTGTTTCTGCCTTTCTTTCTAACCCCAATCCAACCCAAATCTGTGTACCAAAAATAACCATTTTGGCATGTTACCCGACCCGTTCATTTTGCTACCTCAAGGTTATATATGTATAATACCGTATAATGTATTGGTACTTGTAGGTGTGGAAAGAGTCAAAGATGAAAGATTTTGTGAATATGACCATGGGGTTTGTGGAAGAGCAGGAGCTACCTGAATCCAAGCCAAGAGTTGCAACCTATGAATCCTACTATAAGCAGAATGATGGCAACAATTTTTCGACATAAATGTTACCAGATCTAAATCTTGATGATGACCATCATTTTTATCCAGCCAAACAAACCCCAATCATCAGATGTTTCAGCTGTGACTCTGAGAGATCATGCTCTGTATAGTAATGAAAATAATACAAACTGGCTTCAACTTGATTGTAATTAGGTCTACTTTTGATCATTTTTGTTGTTTATGGATTTGCATTCCTTAGATAAAATCCCATTTGTTTTACACAGTATTAGTCGGAAAACAGAAGTGAAGAGACATCAATATATAAACAAGGTTAACCAAATGCAAACTATAAGAGGTGCAAGTGATATTTAAATAAAAAACGAAGTTTGCAATCAAGAGTACCAAAGCACTTCGGTGGTATTGTGATCTTTTACGCGATCCACAAAAATATCAAAATGATAGAAATTAGCATAATATCACATTCATTTATATTGCATACTGATCCCAGGTTGTTATAGGAGGCAGGAAACTTGGGTGTAGACATCAAACAAGACAAACCAGTCTGAATAATACAGAATAGGATCCATAAAAGTTGAGTGAAACTTCAACTAAAAAGTAAACTTTGTAATCAGGAGTACAACAGTACTTTAGCTGAAAATAACTAACATAACAGTTGAGAGTTGCATTCCAGACTAGTTTTGTTGAATAGAATATCACAATCAAGACGTCTAGGTGCTCATTGGCTCGGGATTTGATGCGTTGAGAATGTCCAACAATGAATTGTGTGCTTCCACTTCATCATGCCATAGGGGAAGCTGATCACCTGGGTAGAAGTTCCTTGTAACCCCCTCCGAGTTTATCTACGAAACAATATGCAAAATTTTGATCAGATGGCAGTAGGCAAACAAATTGGCAATATGTCATTGCAATGGAACTGCTTTGGCATCATGGAAAGTACAAGATGCATTTCAGATCTCATACTCATAGCGCCCATTACCCTTTATGGTTTTTAGTTGAGGTGCGTACAACTGTGCAAGTAAGGTTGGTCTAGAACAATTAACCAGCACCTTTTTATCTATTTATTTTATAAATAATTAATGTATCAAATAAGATCATTATAAAACTATATTGATCATTAGGGGGTTTTAAAGGGTCTAAAATCACTTTATGCAGTTTTAAACTGCTTATTATTTAAGCCAAGTTTTAGATTTTACCCATCGAAGATTAAATTACTGTAAGGAAAACCCAAATCAACCCAATCTTGATGTAAAACAGGTAGAAATTCACACCCCACTTTTCACGACGCTAGATATATATTGAATCAAAGGGAGCTTACAGTGACAGTGCGAACAACACCTCCACTAGCACCATCTCGTGCTATAGCAAGTGAAACAGCCTTAACTACCAGTTGCTGCATCAAACAAAAACAGAGGTCTGTTAATTTCCTCAAAAACCCAAGTTCGTGTTTAGATTTGTCTTTGCATTTATCATATGATATTACTCACAAAAACTTTTGGGACACTACAGTCCCTAGTTTCTACACACTTATCAATTAAAAAGATAAAAATCCTCGAATAACTAAAAATGAGCAAGAAAATCGCATCAGGCATACATGACAATTGCTTGTTCAGGGATAGACATGTAATCGCACAAAATGAAGTTGGTGTTACCTCAGCCTCTTCCTTGGTCATCCCATCCCTCCAAGCTTGATCAAAGAACCCGTATAAATAACTGGAGCCAGATCCTGCGGAACATTATCCATTAAGCTGAACCCAAAAAATGATTTGCATCATCGCATGCATATAAATACATTAGCTTCGTTTCACCTCCCTTCACTCATAAAAAACATAAAAAAGGAACAATGATACCACTGTCAAAGTGATTTATGGTTTTTTTTTAAGTGATTATCGCTTTTTGTTAAAGCAGTCATACCCTGTTAGTAAATCAAGCTTTTGACAAAAAGAAATTGGTATAGAAAGGTCTATGTACAAAACCCAGTGGCCAGTTCAGTTGTGTAGAAGGAAAATGCAAACAAACCTCCAATGGCAAATGGCTGCTCAAGAATTGTTCCACCAAGAGGGATACCATATATTTTCCCCCCTTCATATTTGTCCCATCCACCGACAATTATACCGGTTTGCAACATATTCTGTATGATTAACAAATATGGAAACGCTTAGCAAAAGGATATATTGCAACAACCGTAAATCAGAAAAAGGCGGCAAGTACCAATCAATTGATAACTATATAAAAAGAACACAAACCTTGTTGCTGTAAGATAAAAGTCTGACAAGGTTTGCAGCAACTTTCACAGTGGCAGGTTGACCAAGTTGAATCCTATTGAGCAGTGAAGGTCAAATGAAATAAATTCAATTTCTGACTCTCAACCCATTATATAATACAAACAAACAATCCAATGAATGGATTTTATATGAACAAGTACAACAATTACCAATGAGGAAAATTAAAGACTCCACTTAACATATATGGCACAATTGTTTAAACTCACTCCAACTCTTAAAAATTGTACTCCCAAAAAGTATCTCTATGCCCTTTTTGATTAGCACAAAAATGGTCCACAAATAAATCAGAACACTTTGGGAATATGTCGTATCATAGTTTTTCTTTAATATCTCTGACAGACATGACTCAGTTCAGACAGTTGTCATTAAAAACTGATTACATAGGCAATTTAACGAGTGATCAGGTACAATTGATGCCGAAATATTTACTTCATTTAGTAGATTCAAAATTATGAATGTTTATCACCATGGTGTTTACAACATTACTTTAAAGAAGAAGTAAACCATAGACCATAAAAAGAAAGGGGGAATGATAGTTGCAAGGTATATGCATATGTAACAAGCACTCATCCATCAGACATAAAGAACATAATTTTAGACAATCTGCTTTAAAAAGAAGCATTTAGTAATACTTACGTGTGCTGGTGAAGAAAATATCTAACATAGTCCGAGACAATTTGAGAATCTGCAGCCTGAAAAATTAGAAGCAATACAAACAGTTATTAATTGGTGTATCTTCCCACAAAAGATATAGCTTTTGTAAAGCAGGGATAATTAACATCCCACTATAAAGCCTCACGGGAAACATTTTCGTGTAACTTTCTTTGAGTTATCATGAAAAATCAAGCATTCACATAATTAATCTGCTTATCAAGTGATTCATCTGCCTATAAGACTGAACTTTCTGGTCTGTATTCTTGCATACATGTTTGTGCATGTTGACTTACATTCCTTCTCACCAAAGTAAAAAAAATAAAAATTGCATTGCTCATTAATGACCTTACTTTTTCATTTAGCATAGTGAAATAGGTAATGAGAGGTTCACAATGAAAATGTTATAACTAGATACTAATTCACAACTTCTTTTATTTGTGTCATAAGAAAGACTAACTCTTAGAAGCCTTGGACAATCTGCACACATTTTCATACCCGAGTTATATAAATTTGGCGGAACCTGGATCTTTCTAGGGGTTTTAAGAACAATTTGTATCATGAGTAGAGAAAATTATAAAATGTTGACCTAACCAAGTACAATTTCATGTAGATAATCATTTGTTTAGTATCTCTTTATGACATAAACAAGCCATAGAACAAATTCTAAAATATTGGATATCATTCTGAGATATTTGATTAGATAACTAGTCTATAATTTTCCAATTTCAAGACGAATACTATTTTTAATACCCCTAAAAGGATCAAAATCATACAACTTCAATAATAACAAATGCGAGCAAAGTCTTAGCATCTAATTAATTAGTCTCTTTTAGGACATAATAAAATAGAGATGTCCATTCAGAATGATGACATTACCTGAATGAGCTCTCATTCAGCTAGTTCACTATAATAAGCTTGCAAATGAAGATTTAAGTTCACTAATAACCATGTGTTATAGTCTCATATCCTCGGTAAAGACGTATATAATACTACATTACTACATACACAAGCATGAATGTATGAATGGAGCCAAATTACAGTGTAAGAAACAACTAGATCATTTGATAAGTAAACGACTAAACGTAGACAACTGGAAGTTTCATGATAAATCATATATAGTAAAACAAAATCACTTCCAACGAGGCCTTCATGGGGAGTATCTTCTAACTATTTCACTCGAACAAAACAATGCTAAAGGATCAAACATCTACATTGACAATTGTATTTACACTAAAAGAATACAACTTCATTCTATTTTTGTTCTCATATACAAAAGTGAACCCTTTTAACTGACAAAGTGAACTAAACGGTCACATATCTCTAGTAGTCGCAAGTTTTTTTTATTAATAACCATCTTCATTTTATCTTCTCATAACAGCCAAGAAGAACCATTTTAAATGGCAAAGCAAAGAGGAAAATACAACCTCACAACATAAGATGTCAGAAAAACTATCTTGAGAAATACAAAGAAAGGGGGAGCATACAATGAGCGTCGAGACTAAAGTGCTAAAAACCAATATTATTTCCTGTCATAGACTTGATGAAAGCTGCTATTTTCTCTTGAATACATTTCAACATAGTTACGGGTGTTAACATGTGGACTTATCAATCAAATCAAACAACTTACCATTTGCACAATTAATCCCAAAGTACTCTTTGGCTGATTTCAATGAACAAAGACAGGCACTAAGACTTACGAAATTGGGGATTAGGATACAAAGATTGAAGGGATACAATTATTTTCATATATTTGATCTTTCAGATAAAGAAAGGGATACAAATATATATAGATTCGCTTCAATTATAAGAAAACACATAAGGATGTTACTGATGTCCCAAAAACACTTAAAAGCTAACTTCTTTATGTGTCTTTTGTTTAATTTCATATTTTTAGAATCAACTTTTTAGTACATATTACCATATGAAACTAGCTCATGTTAAAAAAAGTTTGTCACTTTCAAACATTACATAAACTCAGTTATACTTAAGCCCCTATTGGGTTTCTATCAAAATCAATAATCCACATTCACAACCACATTCAAAATACTAAAACAATAATGCATATACATATACAAATATATATAAAAATAAATTCAAAATTAACCGGAATCAAGCCATTACCGATCCAGACCGACAGATGTAAACATTATCAGTCAGCTGTGTAATCTTATCAGACGCCCTATTCGCCACATACAATCCTAGAAAACAAACAACATACCACTTAATAAAATCAAAAGCCCACTTCAAAATATATACAAAACACACATATCTATAGAAAATATAAAAACTATGATTAGGGTTTCGTTTTTTTTACCTGTGCTAGTACGGGAATCGGCGCCGAGAATAACGCCACCGTTGTAAGTCACGCCGATGATCGTCGTTCCCATTGAGTGAGGTGCGTTAACATCTTCATTTACATGGTGATCCATTGTTTTTTTTTATTGAAGAAAAAATTAAGCCCTAATTTGTAAATATGTGTGTACTGATTTGGGGAAAAAGGGAAGGGGAAGTAGAGTATAATATTTATGTTTTTCTGGCTTTGGCAACAAGAAATCTTGCCTTTGCTTATTGGTTTTGTTAGTTTAGCCCTTACACTTTTACGGGATTTGAGTTTATAATTATAGTTTTCCTAAATTCAAGTTCACAACTATAATTGTTAGACACTTACGAGTCACAGGTTGATTCTTACGAATCGAGTAGATTTACACTAAAAATGTAACATCCTAATTTTTAAAAGAATAATAAAATAACCTTCATTGTAGTTTTGACTTTAAATTAATTTCCTATCATTTAAATTTAAGATACGGTATCTAATTAGTTGAAACCTTAGTGGATAACGGGTATAATACCCCATATGTTTTAAAATGGCGTGGCATGTGGAGAAGTTGGCAACCACATTTCTTTGATGAATTCATCCTTCCTCCACTTCCAACTAAACCATTCTTCAATCTTTCTTCTTCTAAATCATTCTCTAGCCATTATCAATCTTATTTTCATCTAATCTTATAATCTCCTCTAGTAATAATAATAATCTCCATAAGTGTTAATAACAATAATAAGCTCCAAGAAAAGATAGCAATTAATTTGGGGTTTTTTGATGTGTGTGTGTGTGCATGTGTGTATGGTATGTTGAGATTTAACAAGGAAGGAAGAAGAAGAAATTGTGATTTCCAATTCTAGGATTTGTTGTTATTTCTATAAGGTAAGAATCCTTCTTTGGTTACTTGTTTTGAGATTTAGGGTTCTTAGAAACCCAATTGATTTGGGGGTTTTTAGTTGGAATATTTATGTTGAGATTGGAAACCTAGAGTATGGTCAATTAGTGACTATGTATTGTTGATTTGGTTTTCCCCATTTCCATTGTTGTGATTATGTTGTTATTGAGTTTGGGTGATGATTTTGATAATGATGGCTTGTGATAGCCAAATGATAAAAATGATGATTTTGAGAAATATTGTGTTATGTCCATATTGAGATGGATAATTGTGATGTATATGTAAAATGAGATTTTTGTGAAATGGGTCAAACTCAATAACAATGTATATGTTGGAATGGGGGATAGGAAACTAGTTATCTTATTGTTGGTGTTTGGCTAATGTTGTTATGTTATGAAAATGAAAGATGAAAATGATGATTATACGATGATGATTATGAATATGATGATTTGAGAAATGAATTGATATGATGAAAATTGATGAAATTGTGATTTAGCCAAACACTACAATGAGTGACTAGGTTGAGTCAAGTTAGCGAGTATGTTGAGCTTGGCTAGATATCTTATGGTTGTTTGTATGATGATAGGTGATTGATTGAATTGAGATTTTGATTATAGCATATCGTGGCCAAGGTAAGTACGTTATATACATGTAAGTGTACCATGGGGTTAGCATGAATTATGTGAGACCGGTGGGCGTT
>JAOEHQ010046234.1:0-11707 GCA_025447715.1 Asclepias incarnata
GGGCTCCTTGGGGTGGTTATCAATTGCTTATAAAACTGAAAATGAAATGTTTAGAGACCCTAATGGTCATTAACCTGCTGTAACCTCCTTCTAAAAGACCTTTATGCCCTCAATTAATTACCACTTTGAAATTATAACTCCACCTAACGACTAGTAACACTAACGGGAACACAACACAACTTTTCTACATAATTAACACCATTTAATCTACATAATTACCACATAATTATCTACATAACACATAATAAATATTACCACATTAAATATCCACATAAAATAAGACACCATTTAACGACCGGTCAAACTAGACTAATGGTCAATGTTAACGACATAAGTAAATTAGGATCAAGATGTTACACAAACCTGACCCACTAAAAGTTTCAGGATAGAAACTTCAACCCTGACCACAACCTGTCAACCCGTACCCAACCCACCAACCTGAGAAAAATCGGGTCGGCGGGTCGAGTTTCGGGTTGGCTTGTCAAATGGGTTGGTGGGTTGACGGGTTAATTTCAGGTCAAACAGGTCATAAGGGTTGGCGGGTTGGTGGGTTGATTTCAGGTCAAATGGGTCGTGGGTTGGCAGGTTAGCGGGTCAAATGGGTCGTGGGTCGACCTGTTATAAAAAATTACATAAACTTAAAATATTTTCGGGTTGGCGGGTCGACCTATTAACCCAAAGGGTCAACCCGAACCCAACCCGAAAAAAATCAAGTTGGCGGGTTGACGGGTCGAGATTTCACAACCCTAATCCGGTTTTTTTCAGATCGGGTTTCGGGTTGAGTCGAGTATTGACAACCCTACATTGGTGAAAGGATGGACCATGGCCCACCGAAAATTATTTCAAGCATTTAGCAATTTGTAGGCATATTAATATTGGTTGGTATAATAAAGCAATTCCGGCCCAAGCAAACATTGGTCCATCTAGCCAAGAATTACGTGTAGTTTTTATCAGAAAATTAAGATACAAGATCCATTTTAATTATTAACTGGGTCTAGAGGTGACTAAAAAAACCGGGTTCGGCCGAACCGGGTCATACGAACCAAATCCGTACCCAATCAGTTTCGGCCGAACCAGTTCAGGATTTAGGAAAACCGGCAGATAAGAACCAGTTTATACATCCGAGCGTTGGGATCGGTTCCGGACCGGTTTATTTGAACCGGGTCGAAAAACCGGTTTTTTTATTGGCGTTATTAGCCATTAATTTGACTGTTTGGGAGCGTTTTTGACCCTTTTTTGAGCTTTTAATCACTATTTTGCCATCTTAAAACTAGTATAAATAGGTAGCTTGGGTTTCATTTAGTTACAACACTCAATGCTCTCAAAACTCTCCAAAAACTAGTAAAAATAATCAAAAACACTCGAAAAATGACTACTTAAAGTTTTTCCGCTTCCACTGGTATTGGTTCTTCGAATGCACCAACGAGTGTTGAAATATTACCATGTAAACGAAACAAGGATGTTTGGGATAACTTCCTCTAATGTAGGTTGTCGGATGGGGCAGCTAAGGCGCAATGTAAAAAATGCGCGAAATTTTTAGCTAAAGGTTCCAACACAACGTTGAGGAATCATATCGAAAAACATTATGAGGGGCTAAGAACGGTTCTGGAACAGGGTCAAGCTTCGATGTCACGAGATGGATCTATTTTTGCATATTCGACGGAAAGAACTCGTGAAGCTTTTGCACAATTGGTTATTCAAGATGTTTTGCCTTTCAACCACTTCGACAACCCACGATTAACTAAGGTCACTCAAAACAATCTTCAACCTCTCTATACTCAAGTAAGTCGTTCTACTCTTAAACGTGATTGTTTGAAAATGTGGAAAACAACTAAAAATGATCTTGTAACATTATTTGAAAACTTAAATACTAGTGTAAACTTAACAATGGATGTTTGGTCGGCTCCTCATGGTTTGCCCGGTTCTTACATTTGCGTTACGGCGCATTGGGTTGATCCCGATACTTGGCAAATGATGAAGTGTACGATTGCTTTTGAAAACTTTGAGTATCCTCACATGGGTCAAAATCTATTTTATATGTTAAAAAAATGTAATGACTTATTTTAAAATTGAACAAAAAGTTTTTGCAATATTATTTGATAATTCAAGCAATAATACTAATGTGGTTGAAAAATTAAAACTAACATATAACCCGCATTGTGGTGGTATTTTTTTTTTTTTTTATCATAGTCGATGTGTTGCACACATAATAAACTTGATTGTGTAAGACGGTTTAAACGTTGATGAAGTAAATAATATTAGAAATGGTTTTAAAAAGATGTTACAAGATGTATTTTTAAGTGGTAAAGCTATATATATATATAAATTATATGAAATTGTGTAAAGAAACGAATTCGACTTTTTTAACTCCTAATTGGGACGTTCTTACAAGATGAAACTCGACTTATAAAATTTTTCTATGTGCTTTACGCCAAAAAAATTCTTTGAAACATTTTCATGATACACTAGTTCGCAAGGGTCGGGTAGATGATACATTTCGGATGAAAGTTGGGGAATGATTCAAAACATAATCAATTTAATTGCGGTTTTTAAAGATGCAACTACTTTGTTATCGGGTGTTTATTATCCCACTAGTCATTTGATACTTAATCAAATTTGGTTAATGTGTGAAACGATTGATGAATATGAATATGAAGGTCCAATTTTTGAAAAGAGTTAATTACAATTTTCGTCCCTGTCGTGGTACCCAACTTGCAGCTTTCATCCCTAACTTTCAAAAATTACAGTTTTAGTCCAAAATTTTTTGCTCCGTCAACAGTTTTAGTCCAAATGACTAACGGACGTTAAATGAGAAGTGACATGACCTGCACATGATGGGTATTTTGGTCTTTTCATTACTATAGGACTAAAATCGTAAATAACTCATCAATTTTTACATCTCATCATCATCATCTATCTATATCTATATCATCTGTATATCTATATATATATCACTCTATTTTCTCACTGTGTTTCTTCTTCTTCTTCTTACTACTTTCTTCATATATATTGATATACATACACAATCCTATATCTATCCATCTATATCTATCTATATACATACAAAACAAAACACTCATGTAATTTACCAAATTCACCAGCAACAAAATACTAATAGTAATTTACAAAGAACCTCATCAGTATCTCAATTAACTTATATACAACAATTTAATAATAATAATAATAATAATAATAATAATAATAATAATAGTACTGCTAATAATAATATTAATAATAATAATGCTGCAAGAATTTATGGGCAGATAAATTTTGGTAATGGGCAACAAGAAGTTAATTTCATGTAATTAACTTTTCTTTTTCTGTTACACCATCGTCGGATCCGTTCATTGCCGGAAAAAGCCACCACCGCCACTGCGTTTTTGTTGCTCATCGTCGCCGGAAAAAGCAGCCACCACCACCACCACCACCTCTTTCCTCTATGGTTGCCAGTGGTGGGGTTGTCGTGGACTAAAACTGTAATTTTTGAAAGTTAGGGATGAAAGCTACAAGTTGGGTACCACGACAGGGACGAAAATTGTAATTAACTCTTAATAATATGATTGTTGAGGATGAACGAGATACATACCTCCACAGTTATGGTCCATTTGAATTTCTAAATGACAACCGAACAACCCGACAACAAACAAGCTCTATTGAAGACCGCGCGAGTAATAATTTCAATACTCTACAGAACGATTTGCAAGCCTATCTAGATATATGACAAATAGGGCACAACTTCGCAATAGGGAGGCTCATAACGCGTTAAAAAACGATCTAATTGAGCATATATGGCAAAAAATTTCCGATAATGAATAATTATGTCTTTGTTTAATTATAAGTGTTTACGACTATAACTTGGTTGAATAATTTTAATAAAGTGTGTTTTATGAATGTTACTTTTTTTCAGTTTCTTTTTTTTTTTTTACCAAAACCATAAATCATATTTATTTAGTTAAAAAAATAGTTTAGGTTGAATTGTGAATATGTAAAAAGTGGAGTTAGGTTGGGTAATTTAGGTGAAAAAAAGAGAAATTAATTTTTTTTTATTAAAAGTTAGATTGATGTAAGTTGTGACGGTGAATGACTGAATGGTATACTTTTAATAAATGTACCATGCTCATGCATTACTGGCTTGTACAGTCAGCTGTGAAACTTATACATTATGGTACATTAATCAAAAATGATGGTACTAAACACTTCTCATAAAAAAAAAAACCAATTCCACCATGTAGCATGGTATTTTAGATTTTAGATTTATTGAAAACAAAATAAAATATGGAATTAGGCATTGGGTAAAAGACAAAACGCTGGACAGTTTTAAAAGCATTCATCCATCTTGGAAATGACTCCCCCTTTGGTTTTCTAGAAAAAAGTCTATGTCCCTGGCCTCTCTTTGGTTTTCCGTTGGCCCTGATCTTGGTTTTCCGATTATTGGTTTTGTTAAGGTTTGATTGTTGAAATCTATCCTTTTACTTAGATATTCTTATTATCATTATGGAAATGCAAGACCGCATGGTTGTCATAGTTACGAGTACCTTCCCTCATGAAGTGTGTTATATGCAATGTTCCCTCTGGAACGCCCTGTTCAACTCGGGTTACCATAGTGTCAGAAACAATGATATCAGTGAGTCAAAAATCGCAGTTGTTTTCTCAGAACTATTCGGGTATGATACCAAGTGTCTAGATGAGCTTGTGGCGATTATGGATAGAAAGAAACGTGATAATGGGTATAATGTTTTGCCGATTTTCTATCATGTGGAACCTGGGAATGTTTGTTATCAACTAGGGAAGTTCAAAGATGCATTTGATGAATTTGAAAAGAGTGGTGAGTATTCTAAAGACAGGATTTTTAAATGGAGGGAAGCATTGAGTCTAGCTTGCTACGAATCAATAAGACATAATCTGTTGCACCAGGAACCTAACGGGTAAATCTTTCGTACCCATTCATTAAATACAACAGAAACGTTCTAAATTAGATACATACAATAGACATTGTACTAATGCTAAATACATTTTTGAGCATTTAACCCATACGGTTTTGCATTCTGTGTTTTGGGCATGCAGAAGTTGGTCCTTTTTCTTATAGGATAATAATAAAGCCATTCTAGTCACGAAAACAAACCCGATGTAATTTGATACTAATTTAATTATGTGTCACTACCACAAGATATGTAATTTGATACTAATTTAATTATGTGTCACTACCACCTTTAAGTTTGCAGCCAGGAAGTAATTCGGGTTTTTATCCCAACGCTAGTTTAAAACAATTTAGTTAATCATATTGGCTTTTCGGATAATGTATGTGTATTTGGACAGTTTGAGTTGCATTTAGGTTATTTGGATTTAGTTATTAGAGGCTTTTCTTAAAATCATTGCTTATTCGGGTTGTGGCTAGGTCTGGATTAAAAACGAAATATGGAAAACTTGAGAAAGTTTTGTCCAACTAAACATTCTGACTCAGTATTTGACCTTCACATTTTTTTATTTTTTATTTTGGGTAAAGGGTTACCCCGGAGAATTTATTTGACCTTTACATTTGCTCTGTGCTTGGGCTAATTCCATCTGGTAGAAGATGCCATTCATTACCTATCCTTCTTTCTTTACCAGTGACTACTGCATCTGATATTAATCAGATTCCATGTACATAAATTGCTACGGTGATCTCACCATTGGCCTTATAGGATTGGTTATTTATCTTCATTAACCTATGCCAGTAGCAATCAAATTTAAGGAAAAGAAGAAATTAACTATCTCCTTGTCCCGAATTCAATATTTAAGGTTAAAGTACTAATATCATTGTCTTGTTGGTATTTGAGGTTATAGGTTGCTTTGCCCCTCTATCTATTTCGTTATTTAGCAGCTAGCATATGTCACATTTAGTATTGTGACTTGGTTTTTTGCTGTCCACAGTTCCATTAGGAATTATAATATCAGCGTCTGTTATGTTGTTAAGTTTATAAAACACTCGATTATCTGTAATTTTGATTTTTGAGATTCTACCTCAATTGTCGTCTAGTCTGATGGCGCATGGTTTTTAAAAGGGTGTGGCTCAACCACGGTGGCATAGAAGATAGTTTGTAACCACTTTATTTAATTAAATAAAAATAGATGATTTCTTCTTAAAAACCTACTTAGAAGAAATGGCGTTTTGATCGTTTAGTAATGCCGTTTTCTGTAAGATCTCATGTATCATTTTCCTGATGGCTCCTCATTCGTAGCTTTATAATGGATATTTGCTAGGTTGGTTATAGCAACTCGGTTTTAAGGAATTCTGACCACCAGCTTACGGTAGGTACTATTGTCACTGCATCAGCTTCAAAGGCGGATGTATATGGTATTAAAGTAGGTCCATGGACCAACATTAGATTGAATTTTTTTTTTTAACAAGTATATGGAAAATTATGATTGGACACATGTTATCCAAGGTTTTGGACCTAGATAAATTTTAAAGTAAGCCTTTTGAAACATTTAAAGTAAATGGATTATAATTGGATACACGTGATTTTTATTTCTAGATCCGTTGTTATAAAATAAAACAAATTATAAAGAAATGTGGGCTCTTGTTCTGATCCCAATGGTAGCATACCATCAAACTTTTAGTCACTTCTCTTTCATTTCTAATTCTCACTTCAATCTCCAATCTTTAAATCACCAAGCTTATAAAAATAATCTTTAATTTAGTAGTGCTATTGTGTAATAATAATACATCAAACAACTACTTTAGCAAAAATTAAGAGTGGCTGTGGATCATGAGGAAGGAGCAACCAAACAAGATTTACCAAGAATCAATTTCTATTAGCAAGAATTGTACAATAGTAAGAACCCATTTAATTTCTTCCAAGTGGAAATTTGTTTGTGTGTGTGGGTGTGCCGGCTTCAAGAAGAAAAGAAAGGTAAAAGAAGTTAGGCACTTAATACTTAAATGAATCATAATTTCTAATTCCATTCTTCCTCATGGTATGATTTCTCAAAATTCATTCTAAGAAAATTAGGGTTCTTATGTTATTTAATTTGGGCCTTTTTGATTTACTTAATGTAGTGATGAATTTTTAGTATTTTAGTTATGGGAGAGTATGACTTTCTTATTAAGACCAAATATGTGAACATTAATATTATGTATGGCAAGGATGTGATCATTGAAAATGATAAATATGAAGGTAATATAGTAAATGAAGGTAAGCTGGATTATGAAAATTACCAAACAAAAAAGTAGTCAGACTATAAGTTGAGTTAATTAAGACAATGTAGAACTAGGGAATATTATGGGAATTTTCATTGATGTTAATAGGTGCTTTGTGAAAGAGATCGTTTATGTTTTGTGAAAACCTGACCCGACCCGACCCGTTACTAAATATGGGAGAGAAAAAAAATTTACGCCACCTAAATTGGACACACATGAGTTTCATTTCTAGATCCGCCACTGATCAGCTTTGGAAGGTGGTTCTGAAATCTCTAAACCTTAAGGTTTAGTAGTTGTGTGTATGACCTTCTAAGTGGTAGATTTGGTAATGAATAAGTAGGTTCAGAAGAAATGTATAAGTAGGACTTAGAATAGGATAGGAGTAGGCTAAGAAGATGAATCGAAAGTGATGTAGGACGAAAATGAGATAACAATCAAACCTGTTGATTCCTAAGAATACCAGGATCGATTCTTCTAATATTCGTTGATTCAGAATGAATACCGAAAATTAGGCAAAATTCACACTAACACACACATGTGATAGGAGAAAATGATTTTTAATATTACTGAAAACTGATCATTTCCCATACATTACAATCATATAAAAAGGCATGCAAAATTCGAAATGGGCCTAAAAACAAATGGGCCGAAAGTTATTACCAAACAAAGTTTAAAACAAACCGAAAAAACATAATAAAAGCCCAATAAGTCATAGAAAATGGCGTTTTTGGGCCGGAGGTTGACCCAAACCGCCGTAGGCAAAGTTATGCCCATTTTAGTGAAGGCCCCTTTTTGACCTTATCCAAGTAGTTAAATAGCTAACTCATCCGCATCAGAAAGATTGATGGATTAGAATTATTATATGTAGAATCTGGAGTAGCTAGGTTGATAAGATTGTCCTGTAGTTAAAGGAGATAAAGGAGATGCCTGACCACCACTCTTGAGGGGGGTGTTACTAGACTTTTGTATTAATGATATAGGTTAACCATATCACTCCTCTTTTTCTTTCCACAATTCATAAGCTGCCCGTGCATACTGAAATGCCTCAAACAACTAATTGACCATCAATTTCGAGATCCAACATTTAACCATATAGTCAGACCTTGTCCAGTTTTGAAAGATGTCATACAATCACTTTATATTGCCACCTAAAGCCATTTTGAGAGTCTGACTCCATCTAAGGAAGTTATCACCCTTGAAAGCAATGTTAGTAAGAGTCATCATATGTGGATGATGTGAACACGCAATGTAAAGTGGATCATTGATCATGTCAAAATTCAGCATACTACTTTCTGGATCAAATCACGTTGTAGAATCGGCATCTATCCAAATCGATTCAGAAGAGATGAACATAGAAACAAAACAAAATCAAGTAACTAGATCAAGCTATTGATCAAGAATTAATCCAACAAAGTTAGGGTTAAAGCTTGTGGATCAATTGAGGTTTAGCTCTGATACCATCTCAAGCAGAAACAAACTCATCATTTGAATTAACTATCACATGAAGATTGAAGAATTAGATTGGGAAAGGAATTGGTAGAATCAATATGATTCAGTAGTAAAACTGATTACTATAGAGTCATATACACCCCTATACTTCATCATAATATATCCTTTACACATTGTTTAATTTTTTTATATTCTTCACAGTGCTGCTTTATTTATTTTGTTATGAAGTATTTCCGTTTTAAAGTGAAAAAAGAAAAGTGAGATACATGGGCCTGTTTCGATTTGTAGGCATGAAGCGGTATTCATTCAGTCAATCGTGAAAGAGATAGGAATCATATTGAAACAAACATTTCTAAGTGTTCCTTCTTACACTGTGGGCCTTCAATGCCGAGCCAAAGAATTTAACATGTGGTATCAAAGACCTGAAAACGCCTATGTTCCTATTATCGGGATGTTGGGATTTGGAAAAACTACCCTTGCAAAAGTTGTATACAACTCGTGTTTTGCAGAGTTTGAAGCTAGCAGCTTTCTTATGAATATAAGAGTAGCTACTAAAGAACGAGGTGGTTTAACACGTTTACAAAGTCAACTCTTATCAGATATTTCAAAGAGAAAAATGGTGATTATACGTGATATCAATGAGGGTATTGTCAAAATTCAAGATGCTATTTTCGGTAAAAGAGTTCTAATTGTTCTGGACGATGTGGATCAGATTGAACAAGTCGATGCCTTGATAGGTGCAGGGGATTTGTTTCTTGAAGGAAGTAAAATCATCGTAACTACATCTCATGAGCGGCTACTAAATAACTACAAACACATCATTTTTAACAATAAACCACTGGATTATAACGAATCTCTTCAGCTCTTCTCTTTGAATGCATTTTTGCAAGACCTTCCGACAGACGGCTACTTGGAATTTTCTGAAAGAATCGTACAGCATTGTGAAGGGCTTCCTTTAGCTCTTCAGGCCATGGGTTGTTCTTTATTTGGGAAAAACTTGGAGTTCTGGGCAAGTGCTTTAGAAAAGTTGGAAGCAATCCCAGATGAACAGATCCGTAAAACATTAGAAGTGAGTTACAAGTCGTTATATGATCAAGACAGGCAATTGTTTCTTACAATTGTTACGTCGTCTGTTGGAGAAGACATAAAGGACGTTGTGGAAATAATGGAAAAAATTTCTTGCTACTCAATAACTGGCCTGCGAAACCTCATGGATAGATCGCTCATAATGGTTGACAAAGATAATAGGCTCATAATTCATCAGTTGGTTCGCGACATGGCCAGAGCAATCATCCATGAGGAATCTTTTGATTCTGTTTCTTGTTTTGCTTCGACAGGAGCTCAAAGTGTAAGTTTCTCCGCGACAATGATTTTTCTTGTTATATTCATACCTGCAACTTTCATCTTGTTTGTATTATCAGGAGACCACTACCACTGAACGATCTCTACTATCATCCAAGAACTTTAAGTGCGGAAAACGTAAGCATCTCGAAGATTATGAAGATGAATCAATGCCACCAACAAATGAAGAAAGATCAAGCTTCTCACTTAAACGTTTGTGTGTTGGCCTGTTCTCCTTGTTCGACCAACCAACTCGTTTCACAAAACTGCTCACTGGACAACACAACTAAGAAGAAAAACACCGTGGATTTGAAATCTCCTTTCATCAATATTCTATATAATAATAATAATAATACACTTGTGTTTAATTTTATTGTCAAATTTGAATTCGGGGTTGATGTAATGTGTACTTCCTTGTGTGAATGTTGAAAACTGCAATAATATGTGATTGTTGAAATATATTTCCTGTATTTATATGTACAGATAATAACATCTTTTTCCTAAAAAAATTTCTGCTTGAAAAAAAGAAAGGACCGACTTTAAATGTATCCGACTATAAGACAACGTCTATAGTGTGTATCCAACTCTAATCTAATTTATTGCGGGTATGGAACTTGTTAAAAATGATGAATGATGTTGCCAACCGGCTATTACAATTTAAAAGTAAGAGGTGATATGGCACTAGTCACACTAATAGTTCGATATATACTATAGACATTTTCAATACATACTATAACATTTGGCCTATAGTTGGATATATCATTTAGCCTATAGTTGGATAAATTTCCAGGTAATTGCCTCTTAGAAAAATAAGGTTAACTAGCTAATGTCTCATCAAATTTCATGATACATGGTGGGGTGTGGTCGGAATTGTTCCCCTCCTCGCCAGCCACCTAGTCGCCGACCACCATCTCTCTTGCTCTCTTTCGTTTCTATACTTTCTTCCCCATCTCTTGCCTCTTTCTTTAAACATACACAGATCTATACACAGAGAGAAAGAGAGTGGTTTTCGGCGGATCTATACCACTGCCGTATCTATACTACCTCCAGTCAAACACCACCCACCACTGCGAACAACCTCAAACACCACATCTATACACATAAGGAATGAAAGGAAGGGTGGTGTGTGATGATGGTGGGGTGGCAGTTTGGAGAAAGAAAGAATGAAAGAATGTTTGGAGGGTTGGGATGATGGGATATGGAAAATGAAAATTTGGATTGCAAGGGAATAAAATTACAAAGCCCTTATGTTCTTTAACTTAACAAAAGGGTTTATACCCTAATTTTTTATTTTTTTTTTCATTTGATACAGATGAATAGATATATGTAGAGATTGATCTTTGATGTATAGAATATTTGTTCTCATTATGGTTTAGATCTAGAGTTTGATTTTGATTTTGATTTTGTGTTTACTAGTTTTGTTTGGTTGGTTTAGATTGTGAAGATAATAATTAGAAAAGAAAAAAGATAGGTGGAAAGACGAATATGCCCTAATGTTCTTTAACTTAACGATAATTTTTAACGTCCGTTAGTGGCGTGGACCAAAAGTGTTGACGGAGTCCCAAAGCTTGGGATGAAAAACGAATTTCGTGAACCTAAGGATGAAACGTGAAATTTGGTGCAAACCACATGGACGAAAAGTGTAATTAACTCTAAATATTTAAAGCAACAAAACCTTATCAACACTGGTCCAACCACACGCATCATTTCATCGTCTTCTCTCAAAATCTCTTAGCC
>JAOEHQ010046235.1:0-22593 GCA_025447715.1 Asclepias incarnata
TATTAGGTGGAGATATTTAAATTAGTTAATAAATGATAGGGGTAGTTTAGGAAGTTCAGTAGGCTTTTTTGAGAAAAGGGGGAGGTTGCTTCTTTATTAAGGAGTATAGATATGTTTTATAATCATAAATCCATATCTTTTTTGTAGTATTTAATACTAATTAAGTATATTTTTAATTAATGGATTATGATATATGATGACATAAAAAAAAAAGATTATGGGCTAGCCTAAATGACGATTGACGACACATAAGTTTTTCTTATTTGATTAGTAACATTGTACGACCAAAATCATATTCTACGACCAAAATCTCCTCTCCCCCACCGCCTTCTTCCCCACTCCACAAATCCAAAACCCCCCACCCCTTAAAAAAAATATATAAACCAAACCCTCCCTCCCCTCGATTCCACTTTTTTTCATTCATTCTCAAATTATTCTCTCTACAAATACAAATCTTCATCTCCAAGATATATATTCAAAAATCTGTAGGTATTCTTTTCTTTTCTTTCCTTTCAATTATCAGATCGAATCATATACTTTAATTTCATCTCTATTTTATTTATTCACCAATCAACTTAATATACCTTAGACCTAGGGTTTATTATTTTCATATTTTATTTACTTAATAATTCATTTATCTATTCACCGATCTTATTTTTTTTTAAATTATATTATTGATTTTAATTATAATTTGAATTTCCATGGGTTTTTGTGGTTTTTTACTTGATATGTTACTTAAAAAAAGACCTGTTACTGCTGTAAATTGTAATAATATTGGTGATCATAATAATAGTGATCATGATTGTACTGATACTTATCGTAATTTGCGTAAAAAAGCGCGGATCGGTTGTTTGATCACTTCGTGCTCATCGATTTTTTCCAGCGGTGAATTGGATAATAGTACGAGTAGTCGTAGCGGTAGTGCTGTGGAAAGGTCGAAAATGGGATTAGAAGATGTGAATATGCAGGATATTGATGAAGATCTACATAGTAGGCAGCTTGCGGTTTATGGCCGCGAGACGATGCGGCGGTTGTTTGCGTCTAATGTTTTGATTTCGGGGTTGCAAGGGCTCGGTGCCGAGATAGGTATGGTTACTTTTTGTGTATATGCTGAATTATGAATGTTAGAGTGTATTGCATCTGTATATATGATGAATAGGTTGTAGTTAGGTGTAAGTGATTTTATTATGAAATTTGTTATTATAGCTTCTTTATTTAGTTACCGTATGAACACTGTTCCATATCCGTTATAGATGATAGTATGAATTTTTGTTATGTTTTGTGTTTGTTAGAAGTGATTATTATGACTTAACAAATAGAGATCTATGGATAGGTAGATAAGTTAGTTCCCGTACAACCCTTATTACATGCTTCCCCTGTTGTCAATATCCGAATTGTAGTCACTTTTACTTGAGTGCCCACAATTGTACATTGTAACTTTAAGTCACGTTAATCAGTTTAAGCACACATCGATACAATTCATAAAACGTGCAAATAAGGTGAAATATAGGAAATTTTGGTAACTTAAGGGTTATCAGTTGACTAATATAGTAGGTATTGATGCAACTCTTAGTTTCAATAAATTCTTTAAAGTGTATCATATAAGTTGTTTGAAGATGCTGCCTCTTTTTCCGTTTGATTTATAGCTGTTATCTTGCTATTAATGTTCCTGTATAGGATTTTGATGTTAAATGTCGAACTAGATTCCAGCTGTGACTTCCTTTTTAAATATTTTTTGCAGCAAAAAACCTTATACTTGCTGGTGTCAAATCTGTGACATTGCATGATGAAGGCTCGGTGGAGCTGTGGGATTTGTCCAGTAATTTTATTTTTTCAGAGAAAGATGTTGGCAGGAATAGAGCTCTAGCTTCTGTCCAGAAGCTGCAAGAGCTCAACAATGCCGTGCTTGTCTCCTCCTTGTCTAAAAAGTTGACTAAAGAGCAACTTTCGAATTTTCAGGTACCCATTTACTTCGTTTGCACACATATTGCATTTATTCTCCTACTAAGATGTGTGGCTATGACAACCCAACCTTAGTTATGTACATGATAGTTCTATGTGCAATGAATCATACAGAAGTGCAATTATTCTATCATCGAATTTAGTTCTGGATTCATACATTTGAGAATGGTCATTAACTTTTGTGTAATGATAGAGTTAACACAGTGTATTTCATGCCTGCCACTTACTTCTTTGAGTTACATGACGACCAAGGCACATCTGAATCCTGCACTAGATTTTGCAACACCTGATGAAGATAGTTGTTTGACAGGCAAATATTCAAACATCATCGCTACTTATATAAGCATTTGTCCCCAATTGGGACTAGAACCCACATCCTCTTAGTTGTTGGGACACCTCAATACCGCTAGGCGCCTAGGCCAAAGGCCATTTGGTGTTGTTTGATATCTACTGATCCTAAATATCTTTGCTCCATTCAAATTATTATGTTTTGAGGTATTTATATGTTACACAAGAGCTATGTAGTCAATTTCGGTGGTATACCAGTGGTATTTTGGTTTTCAGTACTTCCCTAGAATTTCGGTTCCAAAATTTTCGGCAAAATTTACCGAAATTTGAACGAAATTTTGACTTTCCAATTTCGGTGGTATTAGTGGTTTTACCCTTGTTTTTTTTTTTTTGGCCAAACTTAACAAAACCTAAACCTTTTAATAGCCCATAAAGAATAAAACCTAAACCCAACAAAAACCCACTCAAATTAAACAAAACCTAAACCTAATTTCTATTCACAAACAACAATCTTTCTTTTCTTCTCTTCAGCAAGCAGCGACACCCCCAAATCTGAGGTACACGACCTTTTTTTTTTCAACTTAAAATTTCTATTTTCTTTAATATTAATCCACTTTATTTGTTTTTATTCTGATATTATAATTTCTATTTTTGTATAACTGCAAATTTTTTTGGCGGAAGATTAAAGTATAACTGATATTAATCAATCAAATCATAGTTCCACCAATTACAGTAACCAGATTATAAATGAATAATTGAATAAACAAAGGAGACTACAATTTTAAAGTTATAACTTAAAATTTACAGAATGTGTTATGCAAAGTTATAACAAAATTTACAGAATGTGTTACAGAATGTGTTATGCACTTATGTCTAAGTTATAACATAAAATTCCTATTTTCTTTAATATTAAAATTACCGAAATACCACCGAAATCTCACCGAAATTTTGAAAATTTCAAATTTCAGTCCTTGACTGAAACACCGAAATTTCGGTCCTTAACTACATAGCACAAGATTGTAAGTGTCAACTGGCAACCGCCAGCAAGTTGAAAGGTGCCTTGCTTGATGAGTAAGCCAATGTTCGACTTGGAATGTAAAATTACACATCTTATTAGCCGCCATCAAATGGAAACGTTATTCTTTCATAGGTGTTTTCCTAATATGTAATTAGACATAGAAGTTTCATGTGAACTCAGTACCGTGTATATGCATTTTTTTTTTAGCTGGAATCAACTTGTGAATATTGATGGTCATGAGATGTTGTTGATATTTGGATTGCTTAAACTGTACTGGCTTCATGATTACCGTTGAGGTGATTTGGAGCTGTCCTCCTTAAATAATCAAAGAGGTCATCTCATTTAAATCATAGGTTTGCTTGTAGTATGGGCGTTTGAGAATTTCATCATTGTGCATAGTCTACTAAAGGAGCAGGAATATCTTGCTTCTTTAAAAGTAGTGATTATATTTAAGTACCGAAACATAACGGAAACTCTAGCTTATAGATTGGACAATCAGTCAAATACAAAGATAAATAAATAAACCCTAATGATCAATTATGACATAAATGCACAAGCATTAGATACTTCTGTTTTGAGTCCCTTTCTTATCTTTCATAGTTGAAGTCTCCACCCAGCAAATAAGACTCTTTGAACAAGCATTGCCTTTAGGATGTAACATTTAGCTACATAAATTTTCTTCGATGTAGGGTCTAACACATCATATGATGTATGGGTTGAAAGTAGCCGACAACGACACATTTTAGATCTTCGTATTTCCCCATGTTTTAAATATGAACATGCACTAGTAACACCCTCTTTATAGTTCTAGGGGCAAGGCCATTTTCATTGTGTTTGGTAAAAGGTTGGAACGTGCAATTTGATTGAAATAGTTTCAGAGTTGAACTTTCTAATATTGTCCCAAAATTAGTTTTGATCATGGAACCAAAATTCAAGGAGCTGACAAGATATTTCGATCTTGTTTGTTGTTAATTAGAAATATCCAAGTGGCACAGGTTTAATCATTGGTGAAAGGAACAACCCATATTGCCTTGGAAACATTAGGAACAAAAGATTGACAGCCTTGCTTAACAAGTCTTCCACAATGAAGTTCTATATTAAGGATGAAGCATAGATGTGATGTCCATGCCGGCATTGGTGAAGTAGATCTTCTGAGTTGATAGATTGAATGCTTTATATTTTGATTACCAAGGCATTGGTGTCTAATATATCTGTTACACTATTATTATATTCAGCTTTGTGTTTTCTTGCAAACTTCATATGGCATTAGATGATTAAATCAATCATGTAATTGTTTTCTAGGGAGATTGATGATTTATTGTTCTATGATGTTTCAGGCTGTGGTCTTTACTGATATCGACTTGAAAACAGCCATCGAGTTTGATGATTACTGCCACAACCATCAGCCTCCTATTGCTTTCATCAAGACCGAAGTCAGAGGACTTTTCGGTAACATTTTCTGTGATTTTGGCCCTGAGTTTACTGTAGTTGATGTTGATGGTGAGGAACCACATACTGGCATCATTGCATCTATCAGCAATGATAACCCTGCACTTGTGACTTGTGTTGATGATGAAAGACTGGAGTTCCAAGATGGTGATCTTGTCACTTTCTCTGAAATTCACGGGATGGCAGAACTTAATGATGGAAAACCTAGAAAGGTTAAAAACTGCAGACCATACTCGTTTTTTCTTGAAGAAGACACCACCAACTTTGGCACATATGTGAAAGGTGGTATAGTGACACAGGTCAAGCAACCTAAAGTCCTGAATTTCAAGGCTTTAAGAGAAGCACTTAAAACTCCAGGCGAGTTTCTGCTGAGTGACTTCTCTAAGTTTGACCGCCCTCCTCTTTTGCATCTAGCATTTCAAGCACTTGATAAGTTCACGAGTGACTTGGGGCGGTTTCCTGTTGCTGGTTCAGAAGATGATGCCCAAAAGCTGATTTCTATAGCCACCACCATGAATGGGAGCTTGGGAGAGGGAAAGTTGGATGATCTGAATCCAAAACTTTTGCGAGATTTCGCTTACGGGGCACGGGCCGTGCTTAATCCCATGGCTGCCATGTTTGGTGGCATAGTTGGTCAAGAGGTTGTCAAGGCATGCTCTGGGAAGTTCCATCCACTTTTTCAGGTTAGTGTATAGATACTACCTGTCTATTAAAAATTCACTGTTATTGTAATCTCACATGAGTCTGATTGATCGAATTTCTGCGGTCAACCCTAAATGTGACAAAATGGGCTTATTAGTAATGGGTCAACATGGGCTAGGTTGGATTGACCCACACACTTTTGTCCATTTTTGAAATTTTTTTTCTTAAATATTCTTTGTGTTTGTTACGATTACAAAGATAATAATTTACAGGGATAATCTAAATATCTGAGTCAAACGATTTATGATGTTACATGCTTTAGAATTTAACTTGGGGAGACTTCGCGTCATTCTACTTGTTTGACCCTTTGTTCTTTTAGTTTAATTTGTTATTACTTTGACCCATTTGAGATAAAAACCGAAGTCAAGTCATTCTTAAGTAAATGTGTCTAAATCATCACCCCCAGTTACGCTCCAATCCCGAGTTGTTCTGATTTTTTTTCATTATGATTCTACAGTTCTTTTACTTTGACTCAGTTGAGTCACTTCCTACTGAGCCATTGGAACCGAGCGAGTACAAGCCCTTGAACAGTCGTTATGATGCCCAAATTTCAGTATTTGGAGCTAAATTCCAGAAAAAATTGGAAAGCACCAACTCATTTGTTGTAGGATCTGGTGCATTGGGATGTGAATTTTTGAAAAATTTAGCCTTGATGGGTGTTTCATGTAGCACTGAAGGGAAATTAACTGTTACCGACGATGATGTCATTGAGAAAAGCAATCTCAGCCGACAATTTTTATTTCGTGACTGGAATATTGGGCAGGCAAAGTCCACTGTTGCTGCCTCTGCAGCTGCATTGATTAACCCCAATCTTCAGATTGAAGCTTTGCAGAATCGTGTTGGCCCAGAGACGGAGAACGTATTTGATGATACATTCTGGGAGAATTTAAATGTTGTCATTAATGCTTTAGACAATGTCAATGCGAGACTTTATGTTGACCAAAGGTGCTTGTATTTCCAGAAGCCACTTCTCGAATCTGGTACACTCGGTGCTAAATGCAACACTCAGATGGTTATTCCCCACTTGACCGAAAACTATGGGGCCTCTAGGGATCCACCAGAGAAGCAAGCACCGATGTGCACCGTGCACTCGTTCCCACATAACATTGACCACTGCCTGACCTGGGCTCGTTCAGAATTTGACGGGTTACTTGAGAAAACACCAGCGGAAGTCAATGCCTATCTCTCAAACCCAGATGAATATACTACTGCAATGAGGAATGCAGGCGATGCCCAGGCTCGGGATAATTTAGAACGGGTTCTCGAGTGTCTCGACAGGGAAAAATGTGAAACATTTCAAGATTGCATCACTTGGGCGCGCCTAAAGTAATACCATCTCTCACATATCTTTTTGTTCTTTTTATTTGCATCATGTATATTTACTTAGCCCCACAAAACACGATAGACATCGTGTGTGTGTGTGTGTGTGTTTGTCTTGGATGTGGCACTTTCGGCTGATTTACTTGTGAATTGATTTCGGATTTGTCCTTTACAGGTCAAATAGCTAAAAGGGGAATGGGTCAAATTCTCAAATGGGATTGTAACTTGAAAGTCACTTAAAGTAAATAATGAGCATACAACATTACAACCTACTAAATCATATTATTTAAAGATTTGGATTATTATTGTAATAATGTTTTTGTACATTAATAATTTATAGATTCTTTGAAAAAGATGCAAAAGAAGTTTCTATGATGATCGAAACCCATATTGCCTTGTTTGACGGTACAAAAGTATTTCATTTGACCCATTACCCAAACCACCTGATTCACCCATCTTGTCATCTCTAGTATGTATTTTCAAACCCATATCTTGTTCATATCATATAATGCTTGCGTTCTTGTGTATATTTCATAATTATCAGGTTTGAGGATTACTTCTGCAATCGTATGAAGCAATTGATATTTACATTCCCGGAAGATGCGGCTACCAGTACTGGAGCTCCATTTTGGTCAGCACCAAAGCGTTTCCCACGTCCATTGGAGTTCTCCGTTTCCGACCTCAGCCATCTAAATTTTGTATTGGCAGGCTCTATTCTTCGTGCTGAAACATTTGGCATCCCTATTCCTGATTGGGCCAAGAACCCTAAGAAACTGGCCGAGGCAGTTGATCGGGTCATTGTCCCTGATTTTCAACCGAAGCAGGGTGTCAGAATCGAGACTGATGAGAATGCCACTACTTTATCATCTGCATCTATAGATGATGGTGCAGTTATTGAGGAATTAATCAAGAAGATAGAACAGCGTAGAAAGACTCTTCCATCTGGCTATATCATGAAACCTATTCAGTTCGAGAAGGTTTGCACTTTCACTTTAACCAATTTGCATGCACCTTGAATTGGTATAAGGAGTGGGTTGGTAACGATAATTAAGTTTATCGTTATCAATAATTAATATTTTCTGATAACGATCTAATTTTTCAAATTAATGTTGGAGGTGGTATAACAACTATACACTGGTGATTTTCAACCCATTTGACCCTTCCCGTTTTAGTGTTAGGTGTTACCTCTTTGACCTAGAAGAGTATGAGAGCTCATTCATAACTTGAATGGGTTGAAATAGTGATTTCATGTTCTCTTTTTTGCCTGTCTTAATTTGATGCCTGCATATTTAGTCTCTCATATATATATATACAAGAAAACCCAATTTCATATCTTTTTTTTTTTACACTTTGTAGGATGATGACACAAATTACCATATGGATTTCATAGCTGGACTTGCTAACATGCGGGCAAGAAATTACAGCATCCCAGAAGTCGACAAGCTTAGAGCCAAGTTCATAGCTGGAAGAATTATCCCTGCAATCGCCACCTCAACAGCAATGGCCACTGGTTTGGTTTGTCTTGAGCTATACAAGGTTATTGATGGCGGTCATAAGGTGGAAGACTATCGTAATACTTTTGCCAACCTAGCACTTCCTCTTTTCTCCATGGCTGAACCAGTCCCACCCAAAGTCATTAAGCACCAGGACATGAAGTGGACCGTGTGGGACAGATGGGCGATTCACGGAAACCCCACATTAAGGGAACTCATCAAATGGCTTTCAGATAAGGGACTTGATGCTTACAGCATTTCGTGTGGAAGCTGTTTGCTGTACAACAGTATGTTTCCTAGGCACAGAGACCGAATGGACAAGAAGGTGGTGGATTTGGCCCGGGATGTGGCTAAGATGGAGATTCCGCCCTATCGCCGCCACTTGGATTTGATGGTAGCTTGTGAAGATGAAGAGGAAAATGACATTGACATCCCTCAGGTATCTGTATACTTCCGTTAACTGCCTAATTAGGTTAATCCACATTTGCGTAGCAGAAGTGGTAACAATTGAAGATGGTTCCTTGTATTCTGGTAAAGTGACATTTTAGGTGAAGTGTTGCACTAAAAGTGACTCACAAAGTGCTGTGCACGGTTCTGTAACACCTATGCGATTGCTATTTTGGGCATTCCTTGTTTCATATGCATTTGTTGGGATTATGACATTTTGACTAGCCATCCAGTTTAAACCCTTGTGAATTTGGCTGAACAATGTTGTATAAGCAAACTTGACTGTGTATGAAGGGTGAAGTTTTGGCGGTCATACATTTACTATCATAGTTGTTTCAAATATATGCACATTCAAACCTTCTTCACTTTTCCAGTATAACGTTGTGTTTTGTTTGCTTGAATATGGTAAAAGATATTTATCCTCGAATAGGTTTGGTGTTGGTCATTTTGTGAATGAGAACAGATTACACAATTAGACGTGCAATGGCAGAGAACCAAACCGTATTGGTATGGTCACATAGTGCGAGTCTGGTTTCTGTATGGTACACCTACAGGAACCATATTGGTACCCTCCCTGCCAAACCCGTGCAAGTTTTTGCTACAAATGGTACCATGTATGTGCTCGATACTCGTAAGGTTTGCCGCTACCATGGTTACTTAGCGATTTGTACACCCCAGCCAATGCATACATGTGTTTCAAACTGCAAATTCAAGTTTGTATCTTTTCAAAACTTGCACCGTTTCTTCAAATATATAGTTTTGTCTAAGGAGAATACCTATCTGAATTTCTTTTGGTAATCATGGTTTGGCTTTTATTATCATTGGTCAAAAAGAACATATCAATAATTTAAGTATTTTGTCAATAGCTATTGTTGATACGCATAAAAGAATGACACATAAAAGTAACCATAACCGTCTTTCTAGAATTAATGATCAATCGTCATGACTCATGTATATCATATACTTGAGAGGTGATATTCGTATCATTATTTTTTATAGGTGTATCACACTGTACAAATTATAGAGCTGACTGTACAAGCCATTAATGCACATTTGTGGTAGATCCATCAAAAGTAATGGTACAAATATCTCCTCCCTTATACTTTTTTTCATGTTAACCATATGTTAAAGATTATGGTTAACAAAATCCATTACTAAAATTGTGTTTGCACTAATAATAATTGAATTTAGCCCACTACAAAGGTGCCCATAACAACAAATTTGAGATGGCTCAGTATATGCCCATTTTAATATTATAAAGAAAGCATTATTGTCCTCTTCTGAGTTACTCTACTACTAACACAAGAATGCTTTTCAGAAACCCAACTTCTCCTGTCTAAAGCTTTTGCTTTATACCAATCAAAATATTTAACTTTTGTAAAATTTGATATCGAGCTTATCCTTTCAGGCTTCTAAATTTCTAATGACACTACGGTATACTTACACAGTTACACATAATAACTATGGTGAATTTTATCTAGTAAAACTGATTATGGCAACAATGTGACATAATTTTGGTGAAGCCGCCTTACGTAACGTTATTTGTGTATGTTAGGTGCATATACGAGATGAACCCTCCAAAATCGTTTGTTATTCGCTCACAAATCAATGAATTAGGTTCTTATTTTCGAAGATACAATTTATGTGGACATTCGTTCACCTTTCTGTTGCTCAACTGGAGTAGATAAATCGCTTTTAAAACAAAACAAAAGAAAAAAAATGGAATAAGAAAGATAAGAGACTTGTCTACTAATGTTAAGTGTAGCGTATCATATACAATTATAATTAAAAAAAATGATAATTGGCCGGAAACCCCTTAGTCCTGTATACCGTATTGGTACCATGACCCACTTCCATCCAACACCCACTGGCCAATATAGTGCTCAATCCAATGATTGAACCCGCATCAACACATTTTTTAAGAGACTTCATTGTAGTGAGTTCTGGATGTCACAAGTGACAGATACTAATCCATCTAATAGATGGTTGGTATTTACAATTATAATAGCATCATGATGACTACTAAAAATAAAGTCTTTATGAATTACAAACTTTTTGTTAGAAATCAAATGAAAACAAAATGAAATGTGTTAATCAAAGTGTATTTTGATCATTTATTAAAAACTCACTAACAATTTACAAATTAATAAACAATTACTTACTGAGAAACAACATTTAAAATTTCATTTGATAATAATAGTGTCAAAGTATCTATACGAATAAGATAGATTAAAAGAGCTCCCTATGGTACTCGTCGGTTGCTCTTCAGCTTTTAGAACAAAACTGACATCATAGGCATGCCCTCGTCAGTTTGTAAAAACTTGGTATTTCGTCACTTTTCTGAAGAGATGAAAAAGTGGGGTGGTGGGGTATGTGTCGGCCTTTATAGTTTTTAAATTATTTATTTATGTGTGTGGGTATGTGTGTATATATGTGTATAAATTAATAAAATATAAAGTGATTAGGAAAGAAAAATGAAAGTGACAAGTATTATATGTAGTGGTGAGTTAGTTGGATTTTAGTTTTAAAATGATGAGTTGTAACTGAGGTGGTAAAACTAAAGAGTAAGAAAAATGGTGTACCATATGAAGCTCTATAAATGTTTATGTTCTATAAATCTTCGTGCGTTAACTTTATCAAGATTTAATGTTCAAGATCTTATTTATTTTCCTTTAATACTTGTTTTACAGTAACCTGCCTCTTACTTAATATCATTAATAACTTGGTTATAAATAAACTCTAATATTTAACATGAAAATAGAAAAGTAAAGATAAAGGGGCCATAGACATCCATAAGTATGTTTTGCAAGCAAAGCTTAAGTGGAGTACGTGATGTAACTGCCAATGTCAGACCACTACCCATGTGATATCCACCCACCTCACTTCTCAAAGGTTGTTCTAGTTTAAATATTGGTGATTACCTTCTAATCTATATCATTAACAGAATAAGAGATCTAACCATTTTGTCCAAGATTTTGTTTGGTTCAAATGTGAAAAAGGGCAAACAAGGATACGAAAGTTCTCACCGATTGCTCTCACGGTCAAAATATGATACTAAATTATGTTACACCATGTTAAAAAAAAACACACGAATGAGATTCAAACAATACGCGATACTTTATACATAAACTCTTCAAGAATATACCACTATGGTGGTGGTTCATTGGTACGGACTTGTGTCTTTTAATGTTGGGTCACAAGTTCTATCCTTGACATAAACCCTCTAGTAGCTACGGAAGTTCACCTGTTATGACTTCTGGCTTGCAAAATGAGTCATTTTGGAATTAGTGTGTTCGTAGAGTAAGTGTGATCACCCAAGCTCATAAGAAACAAAAAAAAAAATTTCAATAATACTTATTAGTCATTCAAATATTTATAAATTGTTACATTACACCGTCCGTATACCTATAAAGTGATAAAGACTAGTATATGTATATATATTAAAAGAGAGTTGATATTGGTACCATAACAATTAATAAATCTACCACAACTGCGCATCATACATTTGTACAATATACTGTGAAACTTGTACATTATAGTACATTTATCAATTTGTGTGATACTTTCATCATTTCCTATATTAAAAGGTCTAACTATCAATTTATAAATATTTGCTTTGAAATAATATTGGGGATTTTAATTTATTCCATATGTTCAATTAATAAGTACAACAATCAATACATACGGAATTGAAATCATGTGAGATACACGATCAACTGTCACGTCACGGTATTTTTTTGGAAAATTTTTTTCCCCCCCTGTTTTGTACGTACGACAATAATTGGTTTTTAAACCGTTACTAACTTTTAGACCGGTATATATAAACCGAATATAAATTGAAAAGTTATGATAAATTTTTTATAATAATTTTATGTATGATAATATCATTTATCGATACATTATTGAAAATAATGGTTAGTGTATAATTTTATTGTCTTTATCAAAATCAAACATATAGATGGTAGTATAAGTGAAATACAATAAAAACTTAAAAAGGTTTGAATAATTTGATATTGGTTGATATATTTTAACAAAACATTCATTGTAAAATATTGATAAACATGCAATTAGTTGAGTTTAAAGTTTTGAATTGAATACAATAAAACGATTTGAATAATTTGATATGAACTGGTATTTTATAACAATACGTACATTCATTGTAAAATATGCATTGCGTTCTACCCGATATCAGATAGAAATAGGTAAAATGATATGTAAACATAGCGAATCTCATTCATACGAAATCAATTTCATAAATTTCTAAAATAACTAAATTGAATGGCTCCAAATTTACAAGTTCCATGCTTTTCACGAATCAAGGTTTACTTACATCGATTAAGTGCGAGATATTACATGAAATGTTAAGCTCTTTACAAAAAAATGGTTTTGTTTGGACCAGAGATCACTCCCTCAAGAAGTCATATATGGAGTATGGACCACACAACAATTATTGTGAATCTGAAAAGGATATGTTGTTATTCATAACCACGCTTTTTTTAAAAAAAATAAATCGTAATATTTGTGTTTAAATGTAAAATTTATAATGTAAATATTGTGACATGAAAATCAATTTCAAACAACTATTGCATGGATTGATTGATTAATTATGTTTGACAAAAATACTTGGAGTTATATGTGTGCTTAGAGGCCGAAGCTACTGGAATTCTTTCGGTAGCTTGGTTTTTAAAAGTTTTACTGTTTTAGCGACTAATACATTTTTTTAAAAAGCTAAACCAACATAGTTATCATTTTAGTGGGAGTTTTTTTAAAGCTCGGAACTTTGTATTTTCGAAAGCCCAGCCCTTAACAAAACACTCCTACGATAGTTTTTCAAATACCTTAGCAAATCAGTTTTGCAATAGAAAAATTCTGACTGCTTCGAAACTAGACATTTTCTCAATTATAAAAATTCTTCAAAGCTGATTCTTTTTTTTTTTAATGTTCAAAAAATGTTGCAATAATAAGGATAGTGATAAATTTATAATAATTTTTAACCATCGAAAATAAATGTATATATTTTGACTGCACTGTGTACAACTGTATAAAATATATATTGTTATGGAGACTTAAAAATTATTATAGATTTATGACTCTTCAATATCAATAATAAATTTCACATCAAACCCAATTAACCAATATTCCAATCATGGTTGTAAGTTGTAACCGAGTGTGTATCCGTTTGAATCGATTAGGATGAGCAAGCAAGGAGACATAAAAGTCTATCATTGGCTTTGTGTTTGACAATTGCAACCTCAACTTTATTTCTTGACAAAGTGACAAGTCTTTTTAATGCGATTTCGTACGTTTGAACTAGTTGTCCATGATCAAACATATGTCATTTGACTATAAAGTATAAACAAATCCATGTATCTGTTGAATTAGAGATCCACATTATGGGTCGATAGATTAATCTAAGTAAATTACAGTATAGTTCAATCCTATTATCAAAATCCCTTTATAAAATAACTTGTTACTAATTCTCAATATCACAATATCATGACCCTTGTCATCATCATATATATTTAACTTTTCTCAATTTTCTCAATAAAGATGACATTATTTTGCCGTTAAAAAAAAATAAAAATAAAGATGACATTAATTTCACGACAAACAAAAAAGTATTGATCAATTTCAAGTTAATTAAGGAGTGTATTAATGAGTAAACATACTTTCTGATGATGTGGCAGTCCATGTAGACAACCACGTCGGCATCATCTTCATCAGTTATATTTCCGGCCAACCAACAATGTGATTGACGATCGATCCATGTAGGCAGTGGTGGATAATAGTATCGGTGGTGGTTGATCATCGAAAAATTTCACCGAGAAGACGATGTTGACATGACTATGTGCATGAATCGCTTCATCACTTACATGGACTATCACGGCAAAAACATGCTGACTAATTAAGACACCCCTTAATTGATTTAAAATTGATTAATTACTTCTTTATATGTCCTTTTGTTAACATAAATTAATTTTGACAAATATCACTACCTTGATTTTAAAAGATTGGTAAAAGAATTATTTAAGATGTATTATCACGTCCACAGAAAACACAGTATAACTGCGAATAAAGTCATAATCTTTTCGCTTTGTTGGTTTATACATTTAAAGGTTTTTCTAATATGTGCTTCCAAAATACATGTTATATTGCAATCCATATCTTTCTTAAAACATAAAATAATTATGTCATAATGGTAACATTTAGAATTAATTAATACTTATTAAATATTATATATAATTCATATTTTTTAAAATTTTATTTTTTTAAATATTTTTTTCATATATTTTGTGGAGGCATTTAAAAAAAACCCCTACATTTAATCAATTAATATTCAAAAAGAACTAGATTACTATCCCTGTGATACGCGGTGAACTGACTTTCATTAAACTTGTTTATTCTCACGTGATAATAATCATTGACCGCTGAATCCATGTCAGCAAATCTATATCTTGGATGTCAACTTCTATTTTTGTTGTTGGTCATTATGTTCGCTGATGACATACATTAACACTAAATTTTTTCAGCTAATCAATCGTCTGATCATTGGACTAATACCACAAGAACAATAACTCATATACACATATACTGGATAGAAAGATCGAGAGAGACAAGATATTTCTCTTGACCGTTTCATGTACACTCGAGAGAAGGGAATCTTAGGTTATGAACAATAATGAAAGCTTTCTGTTTGTGATTGTTTTCCCCGGCCGATGATATAAACGGCTATCCACTGCTTTCTCTTCCGCTATAGGTATTCAGGCTGAATCCTTTATTTCCATTCACTTACTAATTCTATTTCTCTTTTACATCTTAAGGCATATACAACAACAATAACATTACCCAATCCCTACCGGAGCGAGGTATGGGGGAGGTCAGATGTAGACAGTCTTGCCTCTATCCAAAGGTAAAGAGACTGCTTCCATAGGGACCCCCGGCCAAGAGGGGAAGAATAATAAAAATGTACGGGAAAGGAAAACATACCTGACGTCCGAGAATCGCATGGCTGCCTATAAGATAGATTATAGAAACAGAAAACATAAAGCATAAAAACATACTACATTTAACAGGTGCTACTCAAACATACTACATTTAACAGATGCTACTCAAACAATAATACAAATAAGATTAGGCCACCTAAATATAAAAAGCAACCCCCCGGAACCCCAACAAGAGTTACTTATCTACCGTGTTCTTCTAAAATTAACCCTAGTCCTCTACGAGACCTCCTATTGGTCATATGTATATATTAAATTAATTTATGTTATTATTAAAGTGGTGTACGGAAGGAAGCTAGGATGTAATCCAAGTTAGACCGGTCAAATGTTGGTTTAGCAAATTAAGTACATGTGACATGCGCATGTGATGGCTCAGATATAATATATCCTATCCACTTGGTATATGCCACTGCGATTTAACAAACGGAATTGATATTGGTATCATTGTTTTTTAATAATTTATCACATTATATAAATGTTACAGCATACTGTACAAATAGAATAGATAATGCATGTATGTGGTAGTTTTATTAAAACATATGATACTTGTATCATTTCCCTTTAACAAATGGAAGGATCTATACAGAAAAATGATCAAGTAATTAATAACATTTTTATTTTAACAAAAGATAAGAACAATTCTCAACCATAAATTTAACTAATTATTTCTAATAAATTTTAATTAGCAAAATAAAAGAAAATGGCACATATGTAAATTTCCCATAATTAAATACCGTATTTCATAAACAGAAATCTTCGTAACCTCCATGGATTTATTTTTAGGCTTGAATAATGGCATTCCATTGATTTAATTTTTTTAGTGCTTTTCTATATTTTCTTTGAAAAGCACATGAATGCTTTTCTATATTTATACTAGTTTTTTCATCATCGTCCAACTTAAATTTAGTTTTCATGTTTTTCTACTGATAAAATTTGATTTTTTTGGATGATGCATAATTTTTTGGTGCAATTTTGTAGTTTGTTTGATTGTCTTAATGCATTATATATTTTAATTATGTTTGATAAAAGATTTTTAAAACAATGTTTTAGTTTGTTCAATTGTGTTACAACAACAACAACAATTCTTCAATTGTGTTAGAAATGCATAATGTATTTGTATGTTTTAATATACTTTGATGCATATATCATTGTCATTTCTCTTATTCTTTTTTTTAAAAAAATTAAATATGGCTAAATGCATCAATGTTTTAAAAGAAAAGCTATATGATTGAACGCTAAACCGCGTCTAGCTTCGGGGCGTCGCTAGGATCTCCGTAGGAATGGATTGTGTGCGATTTGGGTTGATTTGGGACTTATTGGCGATTCTCTTTGCGGTAGTTTGACGCCGTTAAGTCTTTTGGTGTTTGTTGTGGGATGATTGCATGTCTTTTAGGGGGGAGATCATGCTTACAGCTATCGTGAAGTGTTGTATGTTTGTTAGCCGTCGACCACCGTCGTAAAGGAATTAGGATTCCTTTATATTCGGCTATATTATTGAGAGAGAGAGATTGTATGTGTATTTCGTAGGTGAATGATTCTTCTCCTCTTTGTTAATGAGGTCCTCTATTTATAGAGGAATAATAGCTTGGAGCCAAAGTCAAGATATTGGGATAAATCTCTACCATATTTATCTAATATGATTTGTGCATATCCGATGTATATAGGATCGGATTTTGTTTAATCAAATAAGTAAATCTCTAATATATATCCGTTATTAGGGATACACCATCAAGCCCCAATCTAATGTGAGGAACTGCGAAGATGATCGCATTAGATTCTTTAAACAAGATAGATGTCCAAACGTTCATGTGTCGGAGCCTGGGGGTGCGGTTAACACCAACAGAGTGAAGAGACAAATAACTACTTTGGTAGGTATTGGAGTAAATTGTAAAAAGATGATTTTCGTTTGACTCGAGCGGGAAAATGTGTAGCTTCTCTTTAATAGTTTCGTGATGGATGTACACTAATCTATCTAGGAAAGAATTTATGAGTATCCACGTGATCGAGTTTATCGAGAAACGAAGGTTAGGCTTCGTTTTGAGAGGAACACGACCTTCGGGGGAGACTGCATACACAGGACCCTACGTATTGTCAACCCCCCTAGTCTAGGTAATTCGTTATCCGTGATAAGTAGTTTGATTTAATGATCAAGAAAAGAGTGATGAGGACTGAGAGTAGCATTTTTGATGCACCTCTATGAGTGATTTTGAATAGTTCCGGGAGCAAGGTTATGATGGTCGAATTGTCATTTCGAGTAGTGGGCGATGGGTTGTATAATAAGGATGTCAATGCTAAGGCATTATTCGAAGGGTAACATATGTGAATTTCATCATTGTGATGTTTTGGTAACCGAATTGTGGATTTTGTAACAAGATGTTGTAAGCAAGAGGTATATAAGTTACGTAGGTTTTTGTTTTTAGGGGAAATCCCTTGAATAAGTTAAAATCATGGGATACACAAGGTATGAGATGTTTTGAGCACGTGCCTAGTGATATTAGGACGTGTGCCAGTAAAGTATGATCTCCTTCAGTGGAGGTTAGATGGTCGCGGACCTTCGTTAGGTCGCGGTTCTTTTAACCAAATCTTAAGAGAATAGGACCTTTTTGAGGTTGTAGACGAGGTGTAATCCCTTTGAGGGGTAGGCAGGGAGACCTTTATTAGGGTCTCTACTAGAGATATGGTGGTTCCGTTTTAAGAGCTCTTGATCTTTGTTTCTCACACCTCAACAACTTCGCAGTTTAGTTATTATGGAGTTTAAGCGGATGTGAATTTGCTGAGATCAAGGAGTCTCGTAAGGAGGAAGTTGAGAACATACTTATGGTATGTATACTCATGAGTTTCTATACTTTTGAAAAGCTTTAGGATAATTCGAAGGCAGAGGCTTTGTCTAAGGAGAGAAAATAAAGTCATGTGCCAGAATAGGGCCAAGATGTCTCATCTTTTACGGCGCTCTATTCATATTCGCAAGCATGTAAATTTGGTTTATATTTATAAAGGTGGGTTTTGAAGGAAAAACATTATGGTGTCTAATTTGGGTATAGGTTCCCTATTGAAATCATGATGATCGGAGATGATTAGTGGTATCACAGTGACCTTAGTTAGGTGATGCGCTTGCTACCTTGGGTATAACCCCTTTGAGTGAAGGCTATCATGGGACAGGGTCGTTCGAAGTGATGTTTGATGATTTTATGGGGGGAATGTGGGCATCTTGCGCAGTAAATAAGGATAGATTTGTTTTTATGTAGTATGAAGTGGTATCAAGGTTGGGTATTTGCTACGATAGAGTTTTCCTCTTTCGGTCAGTGCCACAATATGGTGAGCTTGGAAATATCTCCGTAGTTTTCGGGCTGCGTGTATCGAAGCCAAGGTGAGTTTCTTAAGCTCTGGATGTTAGCTTTCGCTACTTGCAAGTTTCTACCGACGGAGTATATAGGAATTTGCTTCCCGTTTAGGCTTTGTACCTTTTTAATGGTCTTTGGAGGCGATAACTGTGACAGTTTATCTACATTCGAAAGGTTAGCTTGGATCCCTGTATTAGTGTGTTAATGGAGCGAAAAGCGATGGGAGGTAATCCTCTATAGTCTCGCTTTTTTCCTTTTTGCTACAGAGAGTGAATTTCCTGTTGTGTAGGCAAACTCCTCATTACGTAGTCTTAGGAAAGTGGATAGGACCTCATAAGGGTCTTAAAAATTTGATAGAAATTTGCTATCGTAGTTTTTAGGAATTGGTAAGACCTTACGGAGGACGTATGTTCGCTATATTAGGTTGTTCCCTTAAGCTGAGACTTTTACGCATGGTTTATGTTGGCCACCATATTAATTTGAGAGGCCTTGTTCTCACCAGTGATTGGCTGGTTACGGAAGGTATCCCTCCGTTTGCCTTTTTAAATATGTGGTTACGAAGGGTACCCCTTCGATCTTCCATTTTACGTTTTATCGTATGGTTATGGAGGGTACCCCCTCCGATCTTTCATATCTTTATAATACCTTCAGAAGTTTTCTTCCATTCATGGTTAAAAAAATTCTTTGTTCTTATTTGTGCTTCGTTATGGAATTTGCAATTTCGAGTACGATCTGGGGCATCCCCTTGAAAATACATTTAACCTAGGTGACACGTCTTAATGGGATCTTGATACGTACATGGGAGTTTGTAAGTGAGAGGTAGTTACCCTCCACACTATGGGTAAAATATAAGGGTGTGTGCACCGCTTTGGACCCTGGTCGAGTCATGCGTTTTCGATGTAGGACATACAAGTCTCTTTGTCATACGCAAATAATATCATTATAGAACTTAGTCGTTCACATAGATGTATGAGTCTGGACGCATTGTATGCATAATCGGAGTTATATATAAATGGGATACCCTGTGGGTATTAGTTTCGATAATATGTAGACATTTCAGGGGTCCCTATACAGAGGCGACTACTCTTTAAGATGTAATACCCGATAGAGACTTGTATGGTCGTTAGGGGGGGGGGACCATTTTGCCTGCACAGGAATGGTATTAAATGTTGAGGTAGATGTTCTGGTTACTCACAATCCGATCTTTTTTGTTTTCTTTCGAGTGGTGGTTTATGTTGGCCACCGTATTGATTTCGCGAGGTCCAATAGGACCATGTTTGGCTGGTCATGGAGGGCACCCCCTCCGATTTTCCATAGCCTATTACATGTATGGTCACGGAGGGTACCCCCTCTGATTTTCCATATCGTATTATGGTAAGAGGTTTTAGAGTATAAGCTGAGCATTCTATTTTTTTATTGGTTGTCGGAAACTTGGACCTTTGAGGGATATGTAAATTCTTTTTTCTTTTGTGACTTTATGAGTATGGGCATTACCCCAGACAATCGGAGCTTGAGAATGGAGCTGTTGGATATTTGTCACGTGGCTGGGCCTAGGTGACAATTGCTTAAATGTCTATGGTTGATGTATTGAGTAAGCTTATCTAGTAAGGAGATGCGATAAAATGTGTTTGAGGATATTGTCAGAGTCTCCAGTCATGTCGACAAGAATGAACGAGGACTTTTTTGACTTTGAGTAAACGACTTATGCATTGTGTAGGGTTCTGTTAATAGTGTATTTATCTGGGGAGAAATGTGCTTTTATGGCTATGGGTTTCTTTTGATGAGTCTTTTTTAGGGAGACTAGAGTTTATGTCTCGTGACTTGGAGGTTTACGGATGGTACATTCGAGAGAAGCTTTGCCTAGTGGTCAAATGTGTTAGAAAAAGGTGTTTTATGAATATTGCTTTCGGCGCTGACTAATGGTGTCCAAGAAGTATTCATAGGATGTCTACAAAAAGAGGAGTAGATTGTTGAGTATTCAAATGTTGTTAGGAAACTTTCGTGGGAGGCTGCGTACGACCCTCCGTATCCACGGAAAGGCATATCATCAAGCCCCCAGGCCTAAGGGTAGTGCTAAGACATGTGATTGTTGGCCTCCGTATTCACGGAGGGGTTATCTGAAAGGCCTGTGGGTCGAAAGTGGGAGTGTGAATAGTTGCTACCTTCTCTAGGGCATATGAATTAGCCTTTGGGTAATAAACCTTGTAAAGGGTAAGCTATATCCGAAGTTTTAATCAACGGGAGTTATTTAACCTACAGAGGGTATGGAATCGTACCCAATGACTCGCTCAATGGAGGTTATCTGGTCTATGAAGGGCAGGGTACCATATCCGAAGCTTTACTTGACAGGGATTTTTTAGCATACAGAGGGGTAGGTAATTTGTGAGGCAATGTCCTCGTAGAAGGTATTGATTATAAGTCATGCCATGGGTATATGGATCAGACTATCATGTAGGTGACCATTATATGAGTTATATGCACCCTAGGCAAAAAATAAGAATTCGTAGTTTTGGTACATACCTTGGGGTGCTAACACCCGTATAGGTTGGTTGAATAATATTAACCTCATGTCTCGGATTCCAAGAAGAGAGACTACAAATGTGATCTTCTTTTGAGTGCTCGTCTAATCAGTGGAGATCCATGGCCAGACTTTTTGTTGATGTGGACATGGTCTTCGGGCTTCAGGGCAAGTGAAAGTACTCAAGGGATACCCGAAGTCTTCGAGGGACCTTAGGAAGATTGCGGAAGGCCACCGAAGGCTGTAGCAAGTATGACGAAGGTTGCGGAAGGCTGTAGGAGAATACCAAAGGCTTGTCGAATGATTGCATGTCTTTTATGGGGAAGATCATGCTTACACCTATCGTGAGGCGTTGTATGTTTGTTAGCCGTCGACCACCGTCGTAAAGGAATTAGGATTCTTTTATATTCGGCTATATTATTGAGAGATGGATTGTATGTGTATTTCGTAGGTATTCTTCTCCTCTTTGTTAATGAGGTCCTAATAGTTTGGAGCCAAAGTCTAGAGATTGGGATAAATCCCTACCATATTTATCTAATATGATTTGTGGATATCCGATGTGTATAGGATCGGATTTGATTTCAATAAATAAATAAATCTCTATTAGGGATACACCATCATTATAAATGCAGCTACTAGTACATGAAAATACATAAATAAAAGTGATGAAAAAATGGATTAAGTGATATAAAATGTTAAACAAATAACGTTGGATGGGAATAAAAAAGGCTAGGAAATTCAAAACTTGCATTGTTATTTAAAATCCATGTTTATTATAGGAAGGTAGAAAAGTTCTACTATGCCCTTTTTGATATGTTTGAATGAAAGGATAAAATTTATTCACACATTTTGTTAAAACCAGAATTGTATCCGCTCAATGTCGCGGCAGTGACGGCAGTGGCGGACCCAGAAAATATTTTTGGGGGTTCAGAATTTTTGGAATATAAAAAATTGGTGGTACACACGCTAAAAAACATACAATTTTACACTAAAAAACCTACAATTTTACACTAAACCTCTAAATTTTTTTTGAAATTGGGGGTGCATTTGAACC
>JAOEHQ010046236.1:0-11706 GCA_025447715.1 Asclepias incarnata
ATTTACTTCTACTATGGTAATTTGTATTAAAGGAACGTTCAACGACGAATAGAGATGAAGGTGCATTGTGGAACCGCCTGGTAACTATTTTCTTTTAATTACTTTTGAGAAGATTATACATACAATTGATTTTTTACCAGACTTAAAGCAAGACATCATAAATAATTTAGTGTAATTATAGATATAGATATAGATATAATACTATATACATTTCTAAAAATTTGATCTTAATATTAATAAAATATACAGTTCGTCTAACAGTCGATTGACCAACGAGAAGGCTCAATTTTTTTAAAATCAAATTTTACCTTTATAATAACCAAAAGAAGAAAGTAAATTAGAAATATGCAATTGACTTTCCATGATAAGCTATATATATATATATATGGGTTGGTTATTGTAAACAAGTATTAAAATAAAAAAAATAGGTTAATATCTTGACCATTGGATCATGAAAAAACTGAAGCACGAAGATTCATATAGCACAAGTATATACACTGATGCACGAATATTTTCAGTTAAGAGAAAATGATTGTTTTATGTGTTTTATTTTTATACTTGTTTTATTTTAACTAGAACCTATATATATATATATATATATATATATATATATATTGGCATACTATTCGTGTAATGCAGCATGATTAAATATTTATTGGATGCTGTTCAATAATTTTTATAGTGGTTCTTCGCAGCCTCGTAGAGGGGTTTGATAGTATAGAAAATAATGTGATACATGTATCCTTTTAGATATAAAACAACCTTCCGAAAATTTACAGTATTGTATTAATAAATAAATAAATTCGTTAACAAAAAATTAAGTGATGAATAATTTATATTGTATTTTATGTATATTATAATATAATTGTCAGGAAAAAGTCATTATTAAAAAGTATAAAATATAAGTTATAAATAATTACGTTGTACTGTAATTTAGAAGAGGTATATATTAAACAACAATAAATCTAGCATTAACTTTCTATTAGGAGAGTTGGTTATCACATTTCCTTTCAAATAGTTAAATGTTTTAGAATATAGTGTGTATATATATATAGGTTCTGGTTAAAATAAAACAAGTATTAAAGTAAAACAAATAAAACAATCTTTTTCTCTTAACTGAAAATCATCGTGCATCATGAAAATTTTCGTGCATTAGAGTATATATACTTGTGCTCTATGAATCTTCGTGCATCAATTTTATCATGATCTAATAGTCAAGATCTTATCCTATTTATTTTACTTTAATACTTATTTTACAATAACCAGCCCCTATATATATATATATATATATATATATGGGTTATTTAAGAACCCTTAAAATAAAAAGAACAAAAGAACCATCTTAGACCCTTAAATCAAAAATATTGGATGGATCAAATCATCCCATAAAAAAATGCCTCTAACCCGATCAACACTGAAAGGATATTTTAGTCTTTTTTATCTAGTCTCTCTTCTTCTTTTTCACCAAATTGATTCTCACGCACATACACAAACACACTCTCTTCCAATCAACTTCCAATTTAGTTAAGTGAAAAAGATTTTCAGTTAAGTGCTCATCTTTTGCCCACTTAATTACTTTAGCCTTTTGCTTTGGATCCTTGTATGTTCTAAATCAAAGATAATTTTCAAATAACATAGCATTGAACCGTACTAGCTTCGTTACGGACTTGATATTGAAGAGTTCATTATCCGAACATTGGCTAGCTCACAATACAACTTTTACGACCCAAAAAAAAAATCTCAAGTGATTAGGCATGGATAGTATTCGATCCGTTCTTCTTTACTTGATCAAATGGTCAAAGTTTCAATCTTGTTGTCAAGCTTTTCGACTTTAAGCTTAAGCTCCTTTATGAGCTCCATTCCCCCATTTCTTTATCTCAACTTTCAATTTTTTAAGCCTCTCTTTGTAAGCAACAACTGAAGAGATGTTGAAAAGTTAGTACTATCCTTCAATTACTAGTAGTTAACTACCTGACATTAATTTACCTTTATTTATTTTTTAATATTATACTTCTCTGTCCCTTTTTTATTTTATTTTTTTAAGTCTTTTATTTTTTAGCTTTGATTTTAAATATTTTTGTTTGCGTCATATAATATTTGATTAAAGTTTTTAACTAATGAAAATACATTAAACTCAATATAACACAAAAATAGTTAAAATCAAAATTCAAAAAAAAAAATTCAAAAATTCAAAAGTGAATAATTTTTTGAGAGGGCAGGATTTAGAAAGACTTTATTTTGGCTACAACAGATGTGTAGATGTTTCTCATGTGGTTTCAATCTTCTTTTTCTTTAGAAAAAAAAGGTGTTCCTACATCTCACCTAGCTATATGGCCTAGACCATCAACACCTTTTGGTCTTTTCATCAAATCATCATTATCAAAACAATTAGCAAACAGCAGAAGCTTCTTAAAATCAACACGTACTTTTGCTGTAATCATCAAATTAAAATGGTTCTTCATATTCAATTCAATACTGGCCCGCAAATTAAAGCAAAAGAAATGAAACTTAATTACCAGATTGCATAAAGATATAGTATATATATATATATATATTTGCAGAGGGGACTAGGAAACAAAGAATATATATTTTATGGATGGATGTATTAAAAATGTTGAACATTACTTTTAACTAGGATTCATTTAACATCAATGAAACATATATATTATAACCCCTTCTTTACTAAAATATATACACATTCAAAGTGACATACAACCACCACTTACCATCCCTCCCAAAATGTACCAAACTCAACGTAGATGGATCAATGACAACTATAAGGAATTGAAGGAGATCTATGGATAATGGGATATAGAAGTCAGGTGCGACGGTTAGCTCAGTCAGAGCGGAAGCAGTCTATTTTAAACTTTCACAAGTTAAAAATAGTATGTTTTTGCATTAGAAAGCAATTAATCAAATACGAGATGCCTAGCTTTAATTTAATCCCAAGGATGAGCACAATTTGTGACAATTTTAGCTTAGTTGAAAGAATTTGTCATTGAAACTTCAAAAATCTAGCTAGTTTAGTAAATAAAGTTTTGTATACTTATCTTACGTACATGCCCAGGTCTCTTACGGGATGGGATTAACAGGTACTATAATGGTACCAGTGATCAGATGGTTCCTTTCGATTTACCCATTTTTTTTCTTGTTTCAATGTCTAGTAGTTAAGTTAAGCAATTATTTTCTTATATTGCCGATTTGCTGCAAAAGTGCTAGTTTACAATATGATATGATTAGCACTTCAAGTGCTAGTTTAATTCTGCTTAAAAGTTTAATTAATTGGTGGTAGCATATATATTTTATATAAACCACTTAGGCTATAAAAAGAACTTCAAAAACTAAAAGTATATCAACTTTATCTCCGACATGAGTTATTTTTAGAACCGACGAAATGTAAGTAGATATATATTCATATAAATATTCATGATGTGACTGAAGAAGTACGTACTAATCAATTAACGGATCTTCACAGTTGAAAATGGCTTGTAATTAAAAGGACACTGAATTTAACTTTAGAAAGCTGCCGCAAACCAATATTGTGGGAATACAGTAATTTGCAAATCGAATATTAATTATCAAAAATACAACAAGCATATATATATATATATACATGCCTTTAATTATCTGATATAATAATTAATAACATAAAAGTTCTTTACATTAACTCTAAATCAGTAATTAACTCTAGCTAGAATGTAGTGAAATGTAGTAGTCGTATTATTTTGGGCTAACCTCCAACATATATAGCTATAACCACGTACCATGCAAGTATAGCATTTATATATATATGTGTAGATACGTATCTGAATTTGAAAGATGATAGTATATATAATCTAACCCACACTCGTTATATATGTATAGATCGATATAATTAGCTAGCTAGCCGAAGGAAGAGCTTCTTCCTTGAGGAGACATATTCGAATTACTGTTAGTAGTAGCAGTTGAGAGAGTAGCTCTCATGTTATCCATAGAACTATTTGATGACAATGGTGGTCTTCTTGGAGACGTTCTCTCCCTCTTCGGATGATCCATTGGCCCTAAACCAAGATGCTGATGATGATGATGATCGATATTATTGTGATTGCTTCCTAAAGTTAATGGCTTTGTTTCAAAAAGATGGCCGGGAAGTGACGAATCTAGATCACAACCATCTCCCCCAGCTCCTGCTCCTTCAGAACTGTTGCTAGATAGTACTCCGATATGATGGTGATGATGACGATGCTCAGGTTGTCGATGATGGTCCTCTTGGAGGTGAAGTTCATCATCTGACCACATTAAGGGGCTCTTTCGGGCTGCAGCAGTACCTGTGCTATATCCAACTCATATGAATTAAAACCTTATCCGTATATCTATCGATCACTAATTAAGATATAATTAAATTAACATACAAATTAAATATAGATGTTGATTTTCTCCATGTTTAAATACAGATCGAAATGTGAACTTTTTTTTGACATTATATTGTTATTTTGAATTTATAAACGTACGTGTACAAATTATCTGAAAATTTATGATCATATATGGAAAGATATAAAACAAGGCATGATTAAATAGCTATAGTTTTGCGCATTTCACTATAGATAAAATTTTCACACGTACAATTAACCTTAATTAAGCACTGAAAAATATATAAAGAATCACACCTAAAAATGCGTTAATTAACCATTTTGTGACACTGCACCCAGTTCTTTCACTCAATATATGATAATCAATTTTACACTATTATCAGTTCATGTGTGCTGATATGTAAAACAAAATTAAGCTAGAGCTTGCACAGTTAGCTAATGTACTGTTGTTGTAGTTTATGTATATGTATGTGATCAATATTAGTGATGAGCAAGAGCACCACCTGCTGCTGCGACGGCTGGTGGAGATGGTGATGGTGAAGTGCCATAAAGATTAAGGTCTTGGAAAGATGGAAAATTGAGAGACCCAAAGTCCTTAATAGCCGACGGCATGTGATCACCTGGCATCATCATCACTCGATGGCCTGGTGGCGGTTGATCAAGATGACTAGTACTACTAGTGCTTGCATTTATATTCATACTCATATTCATATTCATTCCAATGCCTGCTGGATTACTTCCAACCACTTTATTACCATTATTATTAGTGTAACCAGCAGCAGCAGCCGCCGCCGCCATGCTTTGATCTCCAGCTAGGGTTTGACAAGCTTTTTCGAGTATTGTCTGCATGTATTTTCCTTGTGCTTCTATCCTTAATTGCAGATGCCGTTGTACCTGAAAATCATACCAAATTAAATAAATAAATAATTTTTTATAACCGATTACTGATAAGTACTTTCTAGGTAACATATATGTAGAGAATATAAGAAGGGATATTAACTACTGGTACCTCTAATTGTTCATGAAGTCTTCTTTGTACTTCAATCTGCATCCTAATTACACCAGTAATCAACGTTTAGCTTGACTATATATTGACTTCGATATGTTAAAGTTGTACATATAAATAGAAATTCGTAGATCGGATGCTTACTCGTTCATACTTCGGCCCATCATTCCAGAAGACGATGCAGTAGTGCTTCTTTGAAGTTCTAAAGCTGAAGCTAAGATTAACATATGTTAATCCATTTGTTAATATGGAAATTTTAAGATATATAACATGCATATATAGAAATCATTCATTTGTTTTTATTATGAAATACACACACATGAAATGAACACATATATAATTAACTCACCTCTTTCGCTGTCTTTAATGTTGTGATCATTGAATTCTTTGTGAGGTTGCTTTCCTAGCCTGAATTTCTGATTTAACCCAAAATGAAATCAAGAAAAAGTGAGTATGAACGATTCAAATATCTACTGATCATATATATATATATATAGATGTATATAAAAGGTGAAAACTTGATGCATAAGTTAACTTGAAATACCTGAAGATGACTCTTAAGATGGTAAAGAGTGAGACCCTTTACACCCATAACTCTCATGATTGTCTTTGGTGTTGCCTCTACAAGTTTATACATATGCAACAACATCAATCAACGATCACGAAAACTAGATCTTCATTCGGCAACAAACACACATGTACACACACACATATATATATTGATATATATAAACACACACATACTATATATGTACAAAGATAGATTTGAAACTAATTAAAGAGGATTAAGTTGTCATACTGTCTGGTCCTCCAAGCTGAGCAACAGCATCAACGAAACGCTCATGGAGCTCGACTGTCCACCTAAGCCTGGGTTTAGGGTCTGTGGTGAGGACAAGACCGGAGTCACCTTGTATGGTGCCAACACCAGAAGAGCTATGGCTATTACCACCAACCCCACACATGTTGGATCTTTCATGATGATGATGATGATTATGATGAAGTGAATTCATAGCAGTCGTCGAACCCGAAGCTGCTTTCTTTGTATGGAACATTCTCTCTTATCTTTCTTAATTTGTTTTCTAAATAATCTCTCTGGTATATGTGTGTAAGAGAGAGAGATTCAAGAAGAACAAATGCGATATGGAAGAAGAATAGGGTTCGTCTTTTAAAGATGGGGAACCCTTTTTTGCTTCTATATTAATATATATGATTGAATTGATTGTAGTATAAAATAGCCTCAATAAGAAGCTAACTTTGTGGACTTTATGACATTAACTTAATGTAAACTCAATTATTACTATTACTGTTACTTACTCGTAGTTTTTAACCACATGCAACCAAGAAAAGAAAAGCTAGAGAAGGAAAAAAAGAATAAAGAATAGAAAAGCAAGAATCTTATAATTTGTGTGTGAGTATATATGTATGTATGTGTATGTATATATATTCCAATTGTCAATAGTGTATATCTACATAGGATCCAAACTAAACTAAATTACTTCAAATTTTTATATATATGTTTGTGAGGAAAAATTGAGATGGAAAGTAAAGCATCAATATATTTATCAAATGATCAAAATATGAAAATATATTATATCTAGAGTGGGCTAGTTTGTTCTAGGCATGCATACGTGTATGAGTCATGTTAGGTATCATAATCAAGAATGTTAAGAATTTTAATTAAAATTATCTCCATTAATTCTTGTAATATATTATGGTCTATCTCCATATATTGTTGGCGTTCCATATATATCATCATTTTCGTTCTTATATATATATATATATATATATATATAGGATGTGGGTTACTGTGTGAAGTATGTGAAACACTAATACACAGCTTAACTATTACTAATATACCCTTAAGGACGGTGCTCAGCTCGTATCTAACCACCATTTTCAACCAACGAAATTAAAGTGTATCACAATGTCTTTTAAGTTGTGTATTTGTGCTTTGCAGTTTGCGCACTTTGCATTTTAACACTTATATATATATATATATATATATATGAATCTTATACATATGAATGCATGGGCAATAACGACTAAGAGGTGCATGCATAGATACTCTAACTATAAAAGGTCCAATGTCAGATCGTGAAGAGAAAAACATGATGTTAATTACTTGAGATTTTCTCTACTCTTTTGTATAAAATTCATCACCTTATGGATATTACTTGAGATTTTCTCTACTCTTTTGACAGTATCTACTGCTATATATAGTTTATGCCATATATATTCTCTCGTATTTCAAGCCCATGGTATAAAATGTAAAGATGCTCGTGATTTAGTACGTGCAAAAGATCCTATCTTATAGAAGTAAACTAAACAAGCTATATATGTTTTTGAAGTGTTAATTGGAAATACGTACTATTTTAATTAGTTAATGATGGATGATATATATATATATATATATATATATATATATACGGCAAGGATTTTAATTTGAAGCGCTATTTCTTCTTAAAATTTGTAAAAATGTGCACCAATTCCAAGGTAATCCAAAACAAAAAAATATAAAGATGAAAAGCAGATAAGGATTGAAGAAGAAGATCGAGGAAGCTAGAGGAGAAGCTAAGAAGAAGAATTTGTAGATAGAAAATATATAGTGGAAACTAAGTTTGTTGTATATGGAAAAGGAAAGTAGTAAAGAACAAGATATTATGGAAGTAAGTAACTTTAAGGATATGTGGGTTATTAACTTTGAGGATGAAGACATCATATACATCATGAGAATGCATATTTAAAGTTATGGCAGTAAGTAAGGTGGTCATGAGAGGGGACCTTTTTTTTTCCTACTAAAATTAATAAAGCTTCTTACTATTCAAATTTCTTGGGAGTTGCAGAGATCAAGGGATTCTTCTACTTCATTTTTTTTTTACTTTCCTTCTTTAAATTCTTTCTAATTCTGAACTTTTGTAGAATACAAGATTGTCCACCTGCCATGCATGCATGCATGCATGTGCTTCCTAGCTAGCTTTCCCATATATGTATATATTTCTATATCTGTTTAATTTGATTATAAGTACAAATCAATATATACCCATTTTGAAAATTGGATTTGATGTTGTCAATACATGTATGTAATGCATTATTGCATGGTCATGATGGCCATATATGCATGCATAATTAAAAGAAAAAGAAAGATTGGGCAGAAGTAGTCTTGTGTACTTGTATATATATGCATATATTTATCTACCAATCTAATTAAAACAGGGTTAAAGTTTTTATAGTTAAATCGACACTTGACATTTTTTTTTTTTGAGTGATATACATATATCCCTTTTATTTTAAATAAACTAAAAAGGTTAAATTTTTAATTTGTAATTACCTTATAAAATTATAAATAATTATATTAGTATATTGATAAATCTTACCATATAAGTAAAGCGTTTATTATTACATTAATAGATATATAGTTATAGATGTACTACCATATTGTAAATACTAAATAGAATTGTGTATGACGAGGACTTTCGAATCATTTTGATTTTTTTTAAATACTCGTATTGCCCAGTGTATATCGTTTTTAGAAATTATTTTATTTATTTAATATATATATCATAATTAATTTTTATTTTGATGATTTACAATACGATAAACTTGTTCCTATAAAACTCCAACATACTACTATTTATTGATTGTTATATAATTTTTCATATATTTTTTTATTGTATTCATAATTTTATGACTCTTTATATAGTATACATATATATTATTATTTCTAATATTTCAGATTATATATAACTAAAGTCATTGTCTACAATGTATATATTATATATATAGTTATAAATCCGTACATGGGCGTTAAAACTAATATAATTATAAAACTTATTTTAATTACTATACTAACTAGGTACCCTAAGTAGCTAAGTAATTAAGGTTAAAATATCCAAAGCATCTAAATTGTAAAAGAAATTAAAGATGGAATGGATGCTTCAAAACCCATCGGAATAAATGCTTTCTTCTTTCACAATCAAAAGAAGATTCTCATTCTTCATCTTCTTTTTTTTTCCCTTCTCTTCTTATTAATTGTTATCATATATATCATATACATTTTTTCTTTTGTCTTTTTTAATCTTTTCCTACCTGCATTCAAACATGCTATCCTGTTTCATATTGAAAAATTACCACCCTCTTCTTAATTTCATGAGTAAATAATTAGTAGTAGCTAGGGAAATCGTTAATTAACTTTTGCTAGGCCATATATATATAGCTCTTGCGCGCCACTTTTTGATGCAAGAATGTATAACTTCTTTTTCACATAATGATTTTTCGTATACTAGTAATTATGAGACCCAATATTATATAAACTAGTAGTACTTTATAGCATTGGAAATATGATTAAGTTTATAAGAAAAATCATTTATAAAAAGATGATATATGCATGAGACATAATACTTATATATTAATTTTTTTGAAACAGCTTCGGAGTATACCTTTAGAGACGAAATTCCAAAGTTTAAGGTCCCATTTCATTTTTAGAATGTACGTGAAATGATTACGAAAAAATATTTCTTATATATATATATATATATATATATATATATCCTGCCCGGTCTTGACTATTGAGGGTTGGTAGCTAGTGGAGAAAAAGCAAAAAATCGACACCGATTTCAATGAGATTATATATATATATATATATATATTCAAACTAACATATATATGATGTGTATAAACTGAATAGGATACCAAAACTACTTTAGATGCTTGAATAAATGTTTTGGCGTTTATGGATTGATAAATTAAAAGAAGTAGGGGCGGTTCTTCTCTAGGGGCCGGGGGCGTCCTTCCATTTTTTCGCTTCGGAGTGCTATTTTATTCGTATTTCGTTTGAAAAATTATTTTTTTTAGTATTTTTTCTGAATCCTGTGACTTTCCGGCCCCTCTGTGACTTTCAGCCTCCTCCATGACTTTACTCAAGATCCGCCACTGAGTTCAACCCACTCTAAGAATTATATATATTCATTCCAAGAGTTTCTTTTCTCTTTATATTTAGCATTATTGTGTTCCCTGTTTTGTAATGGTTTATGGGTACGTTTTGCTATATCTTAAGTACGTACGTACTAGCTCCTATATATATTGTACGTCCTATATATATATACTGCTTGGTCTGCTATTTTTAGAAGTTTCTGTTGGTGGCTAAAAAAGAAAGTTTCTTTTTGGGAATGTGTGTAGTGTAGTTGGTACATGTTGGCGTACGAAGCATATAGATCTACATTTCACTAGATATATATATGCATGTTCCGTTTGCGACGAATATCAAAAGACTGAGCGTCATTTTTTGGTTGAATGCAGAATGCTTAAAGATTTAAAATGATGCATTTTCAAATGGCCGATTGAATATATAACACTCTAGCTACTTAGCTACTTAGCTAGTGTCAACGACATCCTCAATATCCCAAATTTGAAGCCATATATATATATATTTACGAAGAAACAAAAAAATCATCACGTAGTAGCAACACGATGACACGGCGCCGCTGTTTGGACTACTTAGAAACGTAGGAATTGAATGAGGTCGTCTTTAATCAGAAATCGTTAGGAAAAAAAAGTCTAGGAGATGAATGAAGTCGAACTCTTTTTTTACCTTTGCTTCGATCAGTTCTTCCTAGAAGTGTGTACGTCGTACGTAAAAGAAAATTATAAAGCTTAATTAGTTTGATCGTTTAGTCAACATGGTGGTTTTTATTGATGATTTCATCAAAATATATATATATATTGTAAAGCTAAAGCAATGTGACCGATTGCTATTTAGATACATTTTAGTTACATCAAATTAAAAGATGATTACTAAAAGATGAAATTAATTACACGATGCTCTATACATTTTCGATCTTCAAATATATCGTCTTTTTGAAAGAAATTTTACACATACAAACACTTATTATTTACATCAAACATCCCTAATCATACTTGAAGCCACAATATTGATCGAGTGATGGGTCACTCAATATATACTGTTATCTAGTTACTCTTTGATTTTCATTATATATATAGAGAGAGAGAGATGTGGGTTTTTGTGTGAAGTATGTTAAAATGCAAAGTGTGCGAAGTGTATTAAAATGCACTAACATACAGTTTAAATATTATTAACATGCAATGTCAGTTGAAAAACATACCTCTTTTTTCTTATCGACACTGCATGTTAGTGTTAACTAAGATGCATGTTAATAGTAACTATTAAAATGCATCTTAGTTAACACTGACATGCATCTTAGTTACTAAGATGCATTATATCTTAATAACTAAGATGCATGTTAGTGTAACTATTGACATGCATCTTAGTTAACACTAAAATGCATCTTAGTTACTAAGATGCACTAAGATGCAATGCATCTTAGTAACTAAGAT